>OY751495.1:1868999-2134436 GCA_963565915.1 Entoloma clypeatum
ATGATTCAAGAGATAAGACGAACCGTGTAAACCATCCGGCGGCCGGGCGGTATCATGTTGGGCTCAAAAACGATTTGGTAGTGGGTGGAATGCTGAGATTTGAGAGAGATGCAGAACCCATTAAGAGTCGAGTCGGACCTAAGAATCACAGGGGTAGGGAAAAAGAAGGTTGTCGGGTCGCCTGTCGTGCGATGGGGACTAGATGTTGAAGTTATATCATATGCCACAGGAAAGATATAATGAGAAGAAAAAAAGGAAGGGAGAAACCCCGCCGAGGCAGGGGGGGGGGGAAGGTTTCTATAAGCTGATGAATTAACAACAACACCGATTGGAAGGACCAGATCACTCCTCCTCCTCCTCTTCTATAACATTCTGTAACGGCGCACCATGAAACATAACGCGCAGGGCTTGCTCTCCCCGTCTCCTCAAAGTTCATTCTCGCGGCGCATCCATACCCGGCTCCACCCTCAGGTGGGGTCCCAGGCTCCGTCACAACTTCAACAACGAGCGCAGGAGGCACAATCGGTTCTTTTGATGCAGATCGAACAGGAAGACGAGAAGGCTGGGAGCGGTGCGATAGGCGCAAGAGGAGGGATGGAAATCTGTCCTGGCCCTGATGTGGGAGACTTGGTCGGCGTGGTGCGCTAACGCGCTCGCGGTACATCTCAATCAGCGCCGCCGTCTTGCTCTGCGGGATATTCTTACCCGTTTCCGGGGTGCCAAGTGGGCCTCACATTCGCGTTGGGGCTCCACCTGAACTTTGAGGGCAATGGTGCTGTGTGCGACGGCGGCTGCACCTGGGGCGGAGGGAGTTTTGGTTCCGGGGGGATGGCATACCGGGGCGGTGTGACAGGGGGCGGCGCGATGGCTCTCTCGTCGTCACTGTCTTCGTCATACGCAAGCCTATCCGTGGGTCTTCCTCCGATGTGCGCGGTAAAATCCGCCACAGCCGCTCTCCGCTCGGGGTGCAGATCAAAATACCCATCCGGCGCTGGTTTTTCGGCAGACGCCAGTAACCGCGCAGCCACCGACGGCGGTTCATACTCGTCTTCATCGTCCGCATCCCCACCATGATGGTGCATATCCTCGAATGCGACTGGTCCGTCGTGTCGTCCTCGCTCCGTGCCTCACTCGTCCGCGGCACCGTCCTCATCTCATCAACATCATGGTCGTTGTAGAATCTCTCCAGTCACCTGCCATATCCATATCTACACGTTGATGCTGCTGATGCAGATGGTGCACGCTCGAGCTCGGGGACGACAGCGTCCGCTCCCTCCCCCCGCCAACACCTGCGCCACCTCTAAGCTCGCAAATATCTGGATCCGACCTCCGGCTCCTCACACCCCTCCTCCTCTCCGCACCACCACCCACACCCTCCTTCAGCTGTGCATCCTGCCCCGCCATCCTCCTCGCATGCGCCCCAACCAGTATATCCACCCACGCATCGTCCTTCGACTGCCGCCTCTTCTGCTTCACAGCCTCGCTCTCCGGCATCTCGCCACCACCACCATTATTATACTCATCATCGCTATAACTCGCCAATCGCGTTTCAAAATCGACTGTCGAATATTCGGAGGGTACTAACCCCGTTCTACGTCCTCCGGGACTGCTCATGGGAACGGGGAGCCGAAAACGCGACACGCGCTTCTGTGAGATAGGCAGCGACGACCTGGTCGAGTCCGTGTGGTTCTCGTCGCTCCTCGACCCGCTGTGCAAAGTTGGCACCTCGAGCAACGACGTGTCTCCTGGATTTCCAGGTGGCATGTAGAGCGGGCTTGAGATCGTGGGTGACTTGATGGACACCGGTGTGCTCGGCCGGGGGAGCGGCGGGGGCCCCATCGTCGATGCCCGCGGAGGGTTCTTGGGCTCAAGAGTGATGACTTTGGTCGCGTTGGCGCCGTTCAGCAGTCCTTCGAATTCTAGTTCGCGGTAGGAGGGACTGCGCGGCACATGTCCAACGATATAAGGTCGACCGTTGAGTGTCGGCGCTTGTTTCCAGGTTTTTGTCTTGGACTGGGAAAAGAGAGACGGGAGCCGCCGCCGGACGAGGAAGTGACGGCGAGTTGTTCTCGGTATTCGAGGGGGACGAACTCTTCAAATAGGACAAGCGTTGTGGAGGTTCGAGGATCGGATGTACCATTTGTTGTGGTTTGATGCTGTGAAAGCGATTTGAACTCAATCTAATGGATGATCAGGGATAATCAGTATTTTTCCCTTCTCTCGGACAGACAACGAAGGCCATACTCACCAAAGCCCAATTACAATCACGATCAAGCTCCTCCACTCTTTCAAGATCCATCCAACCACCACCATAGACAAGGTCGCAAAAGACATCAACAAATGCCTCTTCAATCACCTCTTCGTTACCAATGACAGGTTCTGTGTCCCATCCAAACGGCGGCAGAGATTTTTCTGTCTTTTTGAGCTTTTTCGACATTTCCGCGTTATGGGCAGGCCACGTCGAGATCGCCTTGGCAACGGGTGAACTAAACTGAAGAGTCGCACTGAGAGGTCCATCGCCGCGAGAAAATCCCGCCGAGGAAAAGTCGTTCCAGGACAGAGTTTCTCGCTTTGTGGAACGCGTCTGAAAGTAATAACATGTGAGATAGATAGCAGACACTAAGGAAAGACTCACGGTTCTGGCACTCTCGGTCAGATCAAATTGCAATGGTGTCTCTCCAAGGCCCCCAAAGCCCACTGATTCAAATTCACCCCACTTCAAATCCGTCAAGCTCCTGAACCTGTCCTCGCCCTCCCTTTCATCAACGATACTAGTCCCAACAGAGGTAGACGAGGTGTACGAAGACGCACTTGCCGCATGGGCCAGCAACGGCGCCTGGTACGAACCCGAGCCCAGATCAGGATGGAACCCAGCAGGCAGGTTCATCCGCTTCTTGAACCCTTCTGAATACCGTGGATGCAGCTTCAATGATGGCGGCGCGATGCGCGACCACTCTTTTGACATCACCAGGCCGTTCTCGCCTGGGCCTGAGCTAGCGGACCGGCTGCGTGTCGCCCACGACGCGGCAGTCCGGACGAGGTCTGGGGAATACATCCGGACGTTCCGCCGGACGCTCATGACGCGCACGGTGCGCACGCCGCGGCGTGGCTGAGGTTTCTGGTTCTTGTTGCGGTCCTGGAGGAAGGGCAGCATGGCGGGGTAGCCTTTGATCCATTCTTTGAGGCGGATGGGCACACCAAGCGCGGCGGCGCTGCCTGAGACGGGGGTAGCGCCGAGGCCATTGTGCGGGTGCTGGGGGGCGTCTTGCCAGCGGATGAAGGCGAGGAGGATGTGTTCCATTGCGTTGACCGCGCGGAGGTAGTGGATGTAGGTGTGGTGGAAAGGAAGGGTGGCTGGGCCAAGCCCGAAGATGAGGGGCCCAAAGAGCGGGGAGAGGGTCGGAGGCGTGTGGCCGGAGCATGTGCTGTTCGCTGTAAGGCGTGATAAGAGGGTGAGTAAGGATATGAGGATCGACTGGATTGTCGGTGCTAGGTCTGTAAGGAATGTGGAAAAGTGCGTCGGGGGGTATTTGAGCGCTGGTGAATAATAAAAATTTGAGCAGTGACACGAGTAGTTGAGGTGGCAGACATACCTGCTTCTGAGTCCCGAAAATGGATGTAGTGGTCCCAGGAGATGAGACCACGTACGTCGTGCCCGCCTAGAGACCTGACCACCCTGGCGATCCCCCAGCGCAGACACATCCCGAGCTCATGGGGACCGGCAAACCGGGCCTCGTCCCTCCACATCGATTCGGCTTCGGCGGCGAGATGGGCAGGATTGTCGGTGCAGGTGTTCAGAAAGGCCCGTATCAATCGCCTAATGGCCCCCGACGAGATATCGAGCGCGGTGGTGGAAAAAATGAAAGGAGTGGTGATGCCACCTCTGGTTGCCAACTCGTCGGAGATGACGATGACGAGGCGCGCGACCTGCTCTAGGCCAAGGACGACATGGCGTTCGTAGGACAGGTAGCCGTAGTCGAGTTGTTTGGGGTGGTCGTCTGTGCCTGAGTGTGTTCGTGGCCGGTCGAGGTTGAGCGGGAGAAAAGTGCCGTCGGGAAGAGGGTGGGGATCCGCGGGTTGGAGGAGGTCGGGTCGATCTCGCGCAGAACCCTGTGCCTTGAGGCGCTTCTCCTGCTCCTTGGCCTTCTTTTTGTCTTTTTTCGAGGCTGGGGTGAAGCTGTTCACGGAGAGGGTGGAAAGTTTGCTGGAAACTCTGCCAAACTCATCAAGAGCGGGTAGTGGTTGGTGGGGGAGGGTTAGGGACTGCTTGTTGGGCGTCGGCGTTGTTTTTGACCGCGAGAATAGGCTGGGCATCGAGTGCGACGATTAGCACGGCTCAGTCGAAAACTCTCCCCACAGTCCAGGTTCAAGCACTTTTTCGGAAAACTCCGCTCCCCCCTGTATTGTCACGACATTCACTACAATACAAAAACACTATTAGTATTCTAAACCCCTTTCTTATTCACTTCTTGCATATCATCCTTCTGGATAGGCTGCCCAGTGTATATCGGTCTGAGATACCCTCCAACGAATGCCGTCTGTGGCGGTACCCTCTGCAAAGGAATCAATCAGTAACACATCCCTGACGTCAAGCACCATGTGGCACACGCACGGAAGAATAACCCGGGAAGGGGTAGCTCCCGCTATTGTATTGCACCGGCGCTGTCTGCGGGGGACGCAAGCCGTCGAAGCGCACATGTCTCTGCTCCGACGCAGGGAACTGCCCAGATCTGACCTGCAGGTGCTCAGGAGACAGCGGGAAAGGCTCTCCCCCTCGGGGAAGCGAACTCGTCATCTCAGGGGGTGCTGGCATCGGCCCCTGGATCTGCGAAGGATGAATCTGATAAATTGCCACAGCCCGCTCTTCGTCGTGTTCCAGGCAGTTTGATCTCATGAAGAGAAGAAAAACCACGCTGAACAGAATCAATAGAACTAGAAACCCGGCCAGAACGTCAGAGTGACCTGTCAGATACAATAAAGCTAATTAGAAGCATACAAATGGAAGCACCTATGCCGATGGCGACTCTCGCACCGTACGAGATCACATCCCTGCACGCTAACACGCCAGTGCTGGCAAGTAGGGAAGGTTAGGCGTCGGTCTTATCACGGATACACAAGCACTCACATTGTTGTGTAACAGACTCGCTCAGCAGCTACGCCAGGTACGGCACCCATCCCCCACAATATAATGACAACCCCAGCAAGAATCCGAGTGTCTGTTGTATTGTCAGCTCATCTGTATCTTGGTGGTGCAAGGCAAAAAGCTCACATGAATTCTGCATCGTCGTTCCTGAAGATTACTGGGGCAAGTATCGGAAAACTGAAATCGAGGGACCGGCCACACGACGACGAAGAACCCGCACAGCAGGACTTCGAGAGGTAAGAGATAAGAGGGTGACACTCACACAGCCATCGAAACGTGCAATATATCATGCCATGACTAATTTCTTGATGTCATCATTCAATCGTCCATGACAACACCGCATTTGGTCTGATCCCGGACGTAGTCTTGTTTCAACATCATGGGCCATGGCATATTTGACACAAAAACATTTGCCTTTTTTAACACCTACTACGATAATAATCTGAGCCGCAGTGGAACGACAGATGATAATCCTGCTTCGAGAGCCGCGATGAATCCCTATGAAAATTTGTTTCCTGCAGAGTTTGGCACGAGGCTTTGAGAACCAGTTGGGTTGGAGCGATGTCGCTGTCGTTGTATATGAAGACGTCAAGCCGATGAAGGTGACACGTCCAGATCTTTTGGTGGCGGGTGATCGGGGAGGTGCCAGCTCCGGGGGCGGTTTAGCATCAGCATCGTTGGCGAAATCGACACTCAACATCTCAGGCGTTTCAATGTTCAGGATGTTCGCCCACAGGCCTGGAGTCAGCGTCCCTTGTTGCGGCTTCATGCGTAAATTCGAGTCGTTACCTCCGTTTAGGCTCAGCGCCTACAGTTTAGGAGGTCATGGAGCGCAAGAGCCGATGGAGAGTCCCCAGATGAAGAGGTGCGTGGTTGGATGTGACGAGATCTCGAGATTTGACGATGGGGAGGCCATTGGGATACTTGAGGATCTGGGACGAGGAGCTGGAGAAGAGGCGGCGCTGGGAGGAGTGGCGGAATGTGGGTGAAATGAGGGTCTTGCGGTCGGAAGATCTAGAGGTGGAACTTGTCAGTGGATGATGTTTTGGGAAATCCCGTGTACCAGCGTTACTACAAAAAGCGAGTCGATCAAAGCGGCTTGAACACGGAGGGGTTAGAGATGGTCTTTGAAAGTGGAGCTGACTCGGAAGATGCACCGCGACGCTGAGAGACGTTTTATATGTTATGCATATGATGTTTCGTTCTGGACGTTGTCTTGGGAGTATCAATGCTCGTTTCTTCCAGGATGCGTCCCCTCCAAGAGGTGGCAGGACCAGTTGGTCAAAAATACCTTAAATAGCACGTGCTACTGTATTTGTCTGCATATCTGCTGAACAAATAGAACGCGCCAAAGTACTGACACATCCCTATCGAGAACTTTCTGTGCACACAACCAGCATAAGTACTACGATGAGCGACGATTCCAACAATACAAACCCTACGACTGGGGGCGGAAGATCTCTCGGCGGGGCTAGCGAACCCTTACCTACCTCTTGGGGGAGTCGTCCTCAAACCTCCAGAATTGGCAGAGTCGGCAGTGGAGGTGGCCGAGGTGGTGAAAGTGCACCACAAAAGGACGATGATGATGACGACGAGGGCGACGATCCCGAGAAGCGGGAGAGCTGGTTCGCAGGCGGAGAGAAGAGGTAAGCCGCCATGATCGTTTGAGATCGTGGGTTCCATGTTTTTCATCGCGGGTTACAGTGGCCTGTCTGTCCAGAACCCCAATCGACAACCCCAGGTCCCAGGAGGCAATGTGGTTCGCGATATCCTGCGCCGTGCTGCCCAGTGTGTCCAATTCCCCTTTTTTGTATAATCAACGGGAAATCTGTGTCCTCATCTCACTCTGCATATATCTTGACCTTCTTCGCGGCCGGTGGCCCCGACGTCAAGCTCATTCACCGGAGGAGGACACAAATTGGGAGGTGAGGATACAGAGAGTGTATACGTTCCTGACCGAAATGCGGGTAAAAACTCTCGTTACATGCCATATGTGATCTAATGTGTTTCTCAGGTGAAGAACTCACGCAGACTCGTCAATTGACGTTTTGGAGGGATGGTTTTACTATCGGAGACGGCGATCTCATGCGATACGACGATCCTGAGAACGCCGAAATCTTGAAAGCATTCCATGCCGGGCACGTCTCCAGCCTCCTATCTGCTGTCACTTCTGTATTCTGACACTTGCCATAGCGTTGCACCTACGTCGCTCTTGGGCGTGACCACTGACCAACCAGTCGATCTTCGGATTGAAAGACGGTTGAATGAGGATTATGTGCCGCCCGCCGTCAAGGCGTTTGCCGGCACAGGTAATCGGCTGGGCGCTCCTGTGCCCACCGCCGTTCCACAGAGCGCGATGCCGGGATCGTTCCTCACTGCGTCCAGTTCTTCATCTGGAGGCGGTGTCCCTCCACCGAGGGAGAGCATCACTACGCGTTTTGAGGTAGACCAGACTTTGCCAACTACCAGTGTGCAGATTCGGTTGGCGGACGGTACGAGGTATATTCGAGTCTTCACTGTTCTCTCTGTCTGTGCTGATGCATCTTCCTTTGCGCGGCAGGATGGTGTGTAGAATGAATTTGACGCATACAGTTCAAGATCTTAGAAATTTCATCAATGCGTAAGCAAATCTCGCCTGATTTATTTTTCATGTTCTTCAATTGCGGTTCAGCTCTCGTCCGGAAAATTCTGCCCGACCTTACACTATCGGAACGACGTTTCCAAATCGTGTTCTTGAGGATAGCAGTGCCACCGTCGAGGGCGCTGGTTTGTTGAATAGCGTCGTTGTGCAGAGATGGGTGTAGGGTAGAAAGGGATATGCAATGTGTATTTTTGTAAGAGGTGAATCGAAGTATCCGGAGTGTATATGTTTTGACCCCTTTGGGAGAAAAGCAACTCGTCAATTCAGGAGGCAGTAGCACGCCCGGAGTGGTTCGGGAAACAGGTGGAATATGAAAGGCCAAACAGAAAGAGCACTGAATCTCGTACTGATGGTAAGTTAATCATCTAGCAGACTCTGAATCTGGTTCAGGTTGTGGGGTATCGTGGTTTGGGCATTACAACATTCAGGTGGAATAAGGCCGTGTTCCGAGAAGAACCTCTAAGAAAATGATACATAGTACTTTGGCGAGAGGAACTTCTTCAGGATGGGGGTCGAGGTATTTCGATTCTCAACGCGTCACGGCGGTCGCGCGTTCGACGACCGATCGCACCTCAGTCTATCGCAAACTGAGGTGTAAGTCTTTCTCCTTATTCTCAATGTGTTCTTTCACTTATTCTACCTCATGTGGGGGATCGACTCTGGGTGGCCTCGGATCTTGTCACACGGTCCGAGCGCACCCCTCTCGATGGCACCCCGGCTCTAGGTTATATTTAGTTTCTTGGATTCCTTTCTTAGCAGGTTTCGGTTATATTGGGTCCTCTGGTCAGCCACGACGAAGTAGTATAAAAAGGGATGTAGTATGTAGTATGCAATCATCGATTCGGGTCCCTCTCGTCTCTCTCATGCTTGCGCTCTCTCGCTTCTCTCGACGCGCACTCGCCGCCCGTGGTCTGGACGTTACAAAAGTGGAGCCCACCGCGAGTCGAGACGAACGTTGAGGAGAGCCCTGCCACTGCTGCTGCCGACGCCGACCTCGCCGTATACCTGTCGCCTACCGAACCTCTGTCAACCGCTTATCCGCTCACAAGTCTGTCTTGCCGCCGTCCCCGCGTGTCATCAGCGCCGCTCGCCGCACTCCCTGTTGTGTCTCTGGTTACCTGCCGTTCTCTGTCACCTGCTTCACATCGTAGCCACGATTTCTTTCCCTTCGCGCCGTTCTACTCGAGGTCTCCCTCCTCTCCGAGGTCGCGCTTCAACCCGTGCCGTGCCAAGACCGTCAACTCGACAACTTGCTCCGCGTCTTGGAATCCGCGGAACTTCCACCCGCCAAACAGTCGATAATGCTGCGACCAACACACAGTCAGCCGCAGCCACCCCAACCAACTTCGTACGTCGTCCATCTAGTCCTCTATCTTCTTTACCTTCTTCGTCGCCATCCTCCGGTCCTACCGATCTCAACATCGCCGACCCCGATGCTGACCTCAACATCGCCGACCCCGATGCTACCGAAGGACCACAACTTCCTCCCTGGGTCCAAAACTACACACAATCGCGCAACATCACAATGATGCCACGTCCACGCGACTCGAAGACTTTACATTTTGATCCAAAGAAATCGGAGGGCCTCATGGATTTTTTGCACGAGTATGAAAGCTTGACCGATGCCTGCCGAATGTCGAACATGGAAAAGGTTGATTGGATCGTGCATTATACCGACATCCGAACGCGCCAAGTATGGAAGACTTTCGAGGGTTATCGTGACAAGAATTGGGCGGACTTCCGCCAGACGCTTATCGACTCGTACCCCGATGCCATCGACGGTGGAAAGAAGACTGAGGCCGAACTCGATAAAATTGTGAGGCCGTATCCTTGTGCAATTACAGGCCAACGGACTGGACGGCACGCGCTTCAGCCGCGCTCGGGTACCTCGTGTCCATCAAATTTTGCCAGTCGCCCTTGAAGTCTTCGGTAACGATGTCTTGCGCGTCAACGACGGACCATCAGACTCCGACTCTAGTACGTCCGACTCAGACGACGACAGCGATGACAGCGACGACAATTCTTCCGATTCTGACGCGGGGGACAGAAAGAAGAAGACTGTAAAGGTAAAGACAGTCAAATTGAAAAAGGGAAAAAATACTATCGAGGGCTTGACGAAGAAGTTAGCGACAATGACGACAACCGACAATACATACGTTACCTATTATGCGCGTCTTGCCGCGATTGCCCCAAGCGTCGCCCGCCTCATGAATCCCCCAGCCAGTCTCGTTGCCCTCGCTGCAAAGAACCATCAGGTTCCAGCGCCGGTCGCAGCAACATACAAACCACCGCACATGACATACAATGCGCCAAACACGACGTACAATGCACCCCGGAACACGACTTGGGGACAAACGGACCGCGCCTGCCATTTTTGCCGGAAAGGAGGCCACTTGTTGAGGGAATGCCCGCAGGCGACAGAATACCTCCGCGACAATAAATGCATTTACCGCGACAACCGATTCCGCGCCCCTGACGGCTCTCGTCTCCTTGGGCACCCCGACAGAATTAAAGGATCCATCGACGACTGGCATCAGCAACGCGCAGCGCCACAGAATACTGCGACAACGGCTTATTTCGCAGGCGGATGGTTACAGACGCTAGCTGTTAGTGCTGTCACGGTTGAAGTTGCTGAGGACACCGACGAACCTGTGCAAAAGGACGTGGTGAAGGAAATGAACGGAGCAAACGATGTCGACGACGAAGACGAAATCTTGCTGGGTGGTTTCGAGGATCTTGAACGTTGGAACGCCGAGGGATACGCGTACGCAACACGTTCGACTACAGACGCATCTGACAACACGGAGCAAGCCAATGAACAAAAAGACCAAGTAACACCTACCACAATACCCGAACAACCCATAATCCCACCCCCTGCATTCATATATGAAGCAAAGATAGCCGACCCCGCATCCGTCGACCGCATCTACGATAAGATCATGGCAACTGTCATCGCTGTACCTGTTCAAGACCTCTGCTCAGCTAGTCCCGGTCTTCGCAAGCGTCTTGTCGAGAATCTACGCACTCAATGTGTCCCGAATCCTGTGCACACCCATGACGATGCCACCACCGCAGTCCTCACACAAGATCCGCGAACAACCGTGAAACTCGACTTTAGCTCGCCCTTGTTGTTAAGTAGGTGAAAGGTCGGAGCTTCGTCGGAGTCCGCCGGAGGTCGGACGAAGGACTGAGACCGGAGCGGAACTCCGGAGATGCGGAGGAACGACGAAGGGGAGGGACGTGGCTTCAACGTATGTGTTGCGCCGCCGTTTGTTGGATAAGGTGTCCCAATTTCAGGAGGTCGGAGGAGAGGTCGGAGATGCGGAGGTCCTTGGAAAGATCTTGGTGAAAGACACGTTGATGTGGAAATGGTCGGACGACGTCGGAGTTGTGACTCGGACACAGTACTGAGCTCGTCGAAGGGTAACGATGGAGGAAGAGCAGTAGATGAGGATGTCGTCGGCGTATTGTACCACAGCGAGGATCTCTGGCATGAACGGGGAGTAGAGGAGTGAACTTTGTTGATATTCGAACTGAGGAACTACAGGTATGGTACGAGCTTAAATACCTAAATGATATTACTTTACGGAGATGGTCAGAGTAGGTCCGGAGTTGTGGCGTAAGTTGCCAGCGACTGTAACGAACATCGGAAATGTCGGTCAACGGACCATGCGGAAAAGGCGATGCATAAGTAAACGGGAATATGAATATGAAATGGATAAGGGCATGGAGTTATGAATATGAAATGCACGATGGCAACGTGCGGAGACGCGGAGGTAACGGATGTCCGGAATGTCGGAGGACGATCATGCTGCCGACTCTCTGGACAATCTCAAAATGCGCGAAAATCAACATATTCTCAAGTATAATATCGAGTTCACACGCCTTGCTGCCAAAACGCACTGGGACAGCTCCGCCCTGCATCACCGGTACTACTCCGGGTTGGCGGAGCGGATTAAAGATGTCCTTGGGACTCAAGCAAAGCCAAGCACGTTACCAGCACTTAGGGAGCTAGCACAGACTATTGATGCTCGCCACTGGGAACGTCATCGCGAGAAGTCCCGCTCCGACAAGTCCGCATCCAAATCCGACAAATCCGAAGCTAAAACCCCCTCCGCAAACTCCGATAAAAACTCCAAAGCCAAACCACAGACACAGAACCAGGGCAAACAGTCGAAGCCTTCCTCCACTCCCAAGTCCGACATCTCCGACAAACTCGGAAAAGACGGAAAGCTAACTCCGGAGGAACGCAAACGCCGTTTTGACAACAACCTCTGTATGTTTTGTGGCAAAGCTGGACACATCGCGAAAGATTGCCTGAAGTCTTCGTCCTCCGCCTCTAAGGCTAAGGCGCGCGCTGCCCAAGCCAAGACCACGGACGAAACAAAAAATTAGCGGGCAGTCCACAGGACTCTGTACGGCCTGAGGACTGCGTTGAACCCATCCGTACTACCGCTCTACTCAACGCTTCCGCTCTTTCCGATCCCAATTCCCTCCGTGTCCGACTTACATCTCCGCTTATCTCCGATTCTTCTCCGATAGCCGCCCTTGTGGACTCCGGCTCTACTCATTGTTTTATTGACTCCCGTTATGCTTCATCCTATAAACTCCCTTTCACCTCCATACCTCCGATCGAACTTAAATTATTTGACGGAACGTCCAACTCCGTCATTACTCAGGCGGTTGATCTCCCTGTATACTTTTCCTCCGGTGAATATATGGCCATTACAGCCTACGTGACTCCGCTCGATTCCTCCTGTTCTATGGTTCTTGGATACAACTGGCTCACCCGCTACAATCCTATGATTGACTGGGTATTGGGCAGTATTACTTTCCGTCCACAGCTCTTGAAGGAGTCTCCAACCTTGACGTCTTCTGCCAGGTCAGCTCCGCTACCTCCGCAGACCTCTCCCGATACTCCGACCTCCGACTCCGGAACACCCGCTGCTACTCCGGATGTTGTTCCAAATATTGCATTGATAAATGCAGCCGCATTTGTGCGCGCCTGCAAACTTCCGGGTGCTCAATCCTTCCGAATTCACCTCTCCGACCACACGATCTCTGCCCAATCCGTTTCTATGTCCGAGGAGCCTCCGGACCTCTCCCATATCCCAGAGGAATATCACGATTTTGCCGATGTTTTTAGCAAGACAAAAGCAGACACCCTCGCTCCGCATCGTCCGTATGACCTTCCGCTCATCTCCGACCTCCTTTCCACTGCCGGAAAAGCGCGCGTTTATACCACTCTCGATCTCCGGCATGCATATCATCTTGTCCGCATTGCCGACGGAGATGAATGGAAAACCGCTTTCCGCACTCGTTACGGATCGTTTGAATGGCTTGTTATGCCTTTTGGACTATCCAACGCCCCTGCTGCTTTTCAGCGATTTGTGAATGACATCTTCAGTGACCTCCTCGATGTTACAGTGGTGGTCTACCTTGACGACATTCTCATTTACTCCGACGCCCCCCCAAGCACCCCGACGATGTCAAGGAAGTTCTCCGACGTCTCCGCAAGAACGGACTTTACGTCCGCTCCGACAAGTGCGAATTTTCTGTCGACACAGTCGAATATCTTGGTTTCATCCTTTCTCCCTCCGGTCTCCACATGTCCGAAACCAAGGTGAAGACCATTCAAGAGTGGCCTGAACCTCGGAAAGTGAAGGACGTACAGTCTTTCCTTGGATTCGCAAATTTCTATCGACGTTTCATCCACGGTTATTCGGACATCGTTGTTCCGCTCACCCGACTCACCCGGAAGGGTACTCCGTTCCGTTTCTCCGACTCCGCACGGAGTGCGTTCAACGAGTTGAAGCTCGCTTTTACCAAAGCACCGGTCCTCACTCATTGGATTCCTGATCGACCTATTATCATCGAGACGGACGCCTCCGACTACGCACTTGGTGCTATTTTGTCCATCCGGACCTCCGACAAGGAGATACACCCAGTAGCGTTCCACTCCCGCACCTTCACCGCCCCGGAACTCAACTACGACATGCACAACAAGGAGTTACTTGCTATCCATGAAGCATTCAAGGTATGGCGACATTACCTTGAAGGCTCCGCTGCTCCGATCGACGTTGTCACGGACCACAAGAACCTGGAGTATTTCGCCACTACAAAGGTTCTCACCCGCCGACAGGCCCGGTGGTCCGAGTTCCTCTCTCAGTTCAATCTCTTGATTCGCTTCCGCCCCGGACGTCTCGGTACCAAGCCAGACTCTTTGACTAGACGATGGGATGTCTATCCCAAAGAGGGGAATAGCGACTATGCATTGGTAAACCCAAGCAACTTCCGACCAGTCTTTTCCCAAGAACAGCTGTCCGCATCTCTCTGAGCTACGGAGTTGTTCACCCCTGTTCTCCGCGCCACAGTGATAATGGACATTGAACAGTTGCACTCCGACATCCTCCGCTCACTCCCATCCGACCCAATCTATGCCGACCATCTCAAGGAGCCCAAACTGCACTGGTCCGTAGACTCCGACGGTTTCCTCCGTCATAGTGGTTGCATTTACGTCCCTGACTCCGATAACCTCCGGCTCCGCACCCTCCGCAACAAGCACGACCATATTCTCTCTGGACACCCCGGACAGAACAAGACAGTTAGTCTCATTCAACGAGATTATACTTGGCCTGGTGTTCGAGACTTTGTCAAAAAGTACTGCAAATCCTGCACCACTTGCATGCGCTCTAAACCCCAACGCCACAAGCCCTATGGTATGCTGAAGCAACTCCCAGTTCCGAACCTTCCGTGGAACTCCATATCCATGGACTTCATCGAGACACTTCCGACCTCCGGCGGTTTTGACGCAATCCTTGTTATTGTTGACCGAATGACAAAACAAAGCATTTTTGTTCCGACTACGATCCACTGCACCTCCGAAGATCTAGCCACCTTGTTCATCCTGCATGTGTTCTCCAAGCACGGAGTACCGGAACATGTCACCTCCGACCGAGGCCCGGAGTTCGTCTCCCGTTTTTTCCGCTCCCTCGGAAAAGCCCTCAACATGACTCTGCACTTCACCTCTGGCTACCATCCTGAAGGCGACGGTTAAACCGAACGTACCAACCAAACCTTGGAACAGTACCTCCGCATCTTCTGCAACTATCAGCAGGACAACTGGTCCGAGCTACTTCCGCTTGCGGAGTTCGCGTACAACAATGCTCCGAGTGCTACGACCGGGATCTCGCCCTTCTTCGCCAATAAAGTGTTATGCGTAACAAACCGTTCCAAGGTTCGGGCAGAGTATGCAGGAAGATGGAAAGGCGAAGAGCAATGTGATTGCTAAATCTAAGGAATGTAGCTATGGTACATGAGGTTTATATAGTACTGACTATGAGCGGTAGCGAATGAGTCAGTAACTGCGGAAGGCAGTGCGCATGAGTAAGGCGACTGCGGAAGGCTATGCACTAATGAGTAAGCTGACTGCGGAATGAGTCAGACAGCTGCGGAAAGCGAGTCAGCGCGGGAGCGAAGTATACTAAAGGAAATAAAGTATAATACGATATGTGTAAGCGGGGGCCGATGAGTAAAAGTGAAAAAGTAAGCGTATACGTCCGTAGTCGTTAGTCCGTAACATGTTCCCCTCCTCAAGGTCTGTGTCCTCACAGACTACCTACTCCCATCCATCGTTGCCATTTGGATCGGCCCAGGCAGGGTCAACTCGGTTACCCCAATCCTTTATCAGTTCATCGTTTACCACCGTGGCAAACTCTAAACCTCGAACGGCGAGGCGAAGGCGTCGATTCTCGACAGCAAGGGTGTTGGTATAGTTTTTGAGGATGAGCTTCTCCTCAGCGGTGGGGGCGGTTGGTAAATCGGAGAGGGTATGAAGGCGGATATGCATCTGCCGGTGGAGGATGTCGGCGACGGAGGTTTCGAGCGCATGGATCTGGTCGCGCATGGAGAGCGCTTCGCCGATGAGGGTGGTGATGGTGGGGTTGATATCGGAAGCATCGGTGGAGGCGGCGGTGATGTTGGACATGGCAGAAATGATGTTTGAAAGGTATAAGAAGAACAGCGTGTTGGGCGAGAAGAGTTGGAGCGGGGAACTCGATGTGACAGAAGTCGATGTGAAAAATGGTTCTCAAAGTTTGTTCTTTTATTGTGGACGTGATGGATTTTGCCGATGAAAATCTCGGATCAAGTCTTGAGCGTTCTGAACATTAGTCCGAGGTTCCCATGTGTTCTCTTCTGGGCCATACCCTTCCCATTGGACAAGGTACTGGATCTTTCCACGGAATTTTCGAGAGTCCAGGATCGTGGAGACATGGTATTCTTCTCGTCCTTCGACGATGATCGGATCAGGGGCTGGCTTCTTCTTCTGAATGGCATACTTCGGGGTTTCGTATGGTGATAACAGGGTCTCATTGAACACAGGGTGGATCATCTTCCAGGTTTTGGGAAGATCAAGATGGTATGCGCTAGCTCCTTTCTTCTCTAGGACTTTGAACGGTCCATGTCGGAGGGCATCAAGTTTCTTTGAGGGACGATCAGTCCTGATGTTAGTCCCTTCCAGCCACACCTTGTCTCCGATGCGGTAATTCCGAGACGGGCTTCGTCGTGTGTCAACTGTCTTCTTCATCTGATCCTGGGCCTGTTTCAGTGCTGCGTTGGCTTCTTCTCATGCCTGTTTGAGTTTTTTCAAGAAGTCGTTTGCCGCTGGATTGGTGTCTTCCAACACAAGTTCTCCCTTCCAAGGATGCAGACCGTAGTTGAGATAGAATGGTGTGTACTTTGTCGCTTGATGTTCTTTGTCATTGTACTGGAATTCTGCGATTGCGATCCATTCCGCCCAATCATCTTGTAGATGGTTGACAAAGTTTCGTAAGAACACCTCGGTTTCCTGATGCGATCGTTCGGCTTGTCCATCAGTTTGTGGATGGTACGCAGTGGACAGGTTTCTCTTGATTCCCAACATGCGGCAAAGTATCTCCATGAACTTCGCGGCGAACTGTGGTCCTCTGTCGCTAATGATCTTCTTAGGGATCCCATGAAGCTTCCATATCTGGTCCCGATAGATCTTGGCTAATCCTTCAGCCGATAGTTCCACGGTTGTCGGGATGAGATGAAGCATCTTTGAATGTCTCCGTGATGACCAGAATTGCGTTCTTCCCATCAGATTCTGGTATTGGTCCCACGATGTCAATCCCTATGTCTTCCCATGGTTGACTTGGCGCAGCGTTAGGGTGTAGAGGGGCGTGTCTCCTTTGGCGGCTGATCTTGTTACATTGACAGGTGTCACAACCTTTCACATACTTCTTTACGTCATGTAGGATGGTGGGCCACCAGTAGGTGCGAGTGAGGAGTTCATGTGTTCGATATTGTCCTGGATGTCCTGCCACTGGTGCGTCGTGCGCTTCAAACATCAGTTCTTGGCGCAATTGTGGGTCTGGTGGAACATAGACTCGTTCTCCTGCGTAGGTGATGCCATTTTCCTGCTGGTACCAGTGAGGATTCTTCTTCAGACCCTGGGCTACTTCTGTCTCCATGTGATTCGAGGCCTTGATGCGTGCGATCCATGGGTTTTTGATGGTTGTGATGTTTCCGATTTTGATGGAATCAGATGTTTCACCCCCTTCAAAGAATTGTTCCTCCGTGAACATCTCCATTTGTATCACATCTTCTGATTCCAATCGTTTCAAAAATAGCCCCTCCTTGAGCATTTGGTCGCTGTCCTGCGGCTCGAGTTCCGTCTCATACCAGGGTAAACGTGACAGGATGTCTGCTTTCGCGTTTGTCTTCTCAGGTACATGTCGCAGTTCGAAGTCATAGTCTTGTAACTTCATCTTCCAGCGCCTCTGTCGTTGGTTTAGGTCCTGAGGATGCCAGAAATACTCCAGGTTTTTGTGATCGGTTAAGATCTCGAAACGTTCCTTGGCTTCAAGTAGATAATGTCGCCAGTCCTTCAGTGCTTCCATGACTGCCAAGAGTTCCTTGTCATATATCTCGTAATTCTGTTTGGCCGCGGACATGGTCCGCGACAAGAACACGATAGGATGCCACTTGTCGTCTTGTTTCTGTGAAAGTACCGCTCCAATCGCATAACCCGATGCATCGGTTTCGACCCTGAACTGTCCGTCCGGTTTGGGCAATGCCAAGACTGGTGCCGTCGTGATTGCCCGTATGAGACCTTCAAATGCTTCTTGCGCCGCTGGTCCCCACATGAATGCTGTATTTCCCGTAAGTGTTGTGAGTGGCTTTGCGATGTTTGAGTATCCTTCAATGAAGCGTCGATAAAAATTGGCAAATCCCAGGAACCTCTGGACTTCCTTTTTTGATGTGGGTACTCGCCAGTTCCGGATTGTGTCCACCTTTTCAGTTTCCATCTCAACACGTCCTTCACCAACAACATATCCCAATATGGGGCATTTCGTTACTTCCCAAAGACACTTCTTCTCCTTTAGGAACAGGTCATTGTCTGACAGAATCTGCAAGATCTCTTCGGTGTTCCGGGCGAGTTCTTCCTTGGTTTTACCAATAACCACTATGTCATCCATGTAAATCACACAGATGCGCCGACAGATCTGATCCCTGAATAGGCTGGCCATCATCCGAGAGAACGTTCCCGGGGAGTTGCAGAGACCGAAAAACATGACCAATGGTTCAAACAATCCTCGGCTGGTCAGGAAGGCGGCTTTCCATTCATCACCCTTCTTGATCCGCACGTTATTGTATCCCCACATGATGTCCATTTTGTTGAAGTAGACTGCGTCCTTCAATACATCCAAGAGGTCGCTGATGCGTGGGAGTGGGAATTTGTCCTTAACCGTGAATTTATTGACCGTGCGATAATCCTGTACCAATCGTTTGGAACCGTCTTTCTTGTTAATGAAGAAGCAGGGTGATGCATAAGGGGATTTGGACAGTCGGATCTTTCCGGTTGCCAGGCCTTCATCGATGAATTCGTCCAGTTCTTCTTGCTCCTTTTGGGTCATAGGATACATGTTTCCTCCTAGCTCCTTTGGTGCATCCGGTGTAAGTTCGATGCCGTGGTCCCATTCTCTTTCCTTTGGGATCTTGTCAAAGTTTTCTTTTTCAAAGAGATGGGCAAAACGTTCAACGTATGAGGGTCGTTTGGTTGTGGGAGGTGGTGTGGGAGTAACTGCTTCCAATATGGGGTCTCCGGGTTTCCATTTCTGATCCGATTTCTTGGGCGCGTCCTTGTCTCGTACTTCCACCATGCGAACCCGATGTTTGTGACCATTAAGGTTAACCCTGAAATCTGAGTGTTTGGTTTGACATGTTGATGGGCACCAGTTGAATGTTACAGTGCCGGTCGTCCAATTGATTGTGGGGTTGTGGTGCACCAACCAGTCATGCCCCAAAAGCATGTCCGTTCTCCCAATGTCCAATACCATTGCTTCCATGGTTTCCTGGTGTGTTCCTAAGTCCAGCTTGACTTCGGCAAGTTTTTCTGCTTTCTGTTGTCGGTTCGGCGATCCATCCGCATTTAGGATTGATATGGGCTTTATTCCCCGTGTGGGAAGGTTCTGTTTGCGTACTATTCTGGGATGGATACATGTGCGTTCACATCCGCTATCAACCTCGGGTCGAATGGCCTTTGGTCCTCGTCGTGTTTTGATCTGAGCTTGCAGCTTGATCTCTCGTCGTTTCGGAGGTTTATCTCCCTTGACAATCTTAGTTGACGCAACGGCTCGCTTTGCAGGGATAACATAAGTTATATTGTCTGTAACTGCACCAGGCAAGCGAGTTCGTTTAATGGATAAGGGTCGCGACTTAGCGTCGTTTAATCGGACCCTTCGGGAAAATCCTTCTCATTGGTCTCTATGGTGATGGTTTCATCATCATCGGTATCTCCATCAGACACCTTCCTAATCTTTCCAGAGTTCTTCTTCGGCTTGCGGCAGTTGCGCGCGATATGTCCTTCTTGGTCGCAGTTGAAACACTTACGACCATCTTTCTTCTTTGGGGCTTTGCAGTCTTTGGCAAGGTGACCAAAGCGCTGACAGTTGTAGCAACGGGCTACTCCTGCTTTGTCGATCTCCATGGCTTTGCCTTGACCACCATAAGTGGTGCCCGATCCGGTGCGTGTGTCGCCACCCCCTCGGATGACTAATGCATGTCCCTCCATCTGTCGTCCCTTGTTTCGGATCTCCTTTGCGTAATCAGTGTACGTCTTGCCATCACTAGCCACTTGTTCAGAAATTCTGCGGTTGACGTTCTTTTCCAGGATGTATTTCCCAGTTTCTTCGCCAAGGTTTGACAGCTTCAAGAGCTCTTCGAATTCGTCCAAGAATTCGTCGATGGTGCGTTTCTCCTGTTTCAGGACTTCCAGTCTCGCCTTGGCCGCTGCCGACTTGTTGGCAATAGAGAATCGCGTAGCGATGTCGTCTGAGAACCCTAACCAGGTGATGTTCTCGCCATCGGTGGCAAGGTCGTCTAACTTGTTGCTGGCCCAGTGTTTACCAGACCCTTCCATCATGCGGGATAACACCGCAAGAATCTTCTGATCGTCGGACCGGCCCTTCTGGAACCTGATGTATAATTTGGTGGCTTTCCACCACTCGTCGAAGGTGTGTCTGTCTTTGAACATCCCAGGATCTTTGATGATCTTGGATGTATCCATTGTTTGTACTGTCGGTGCTTCTGCCATGTCTAGAACCTGCGGAGTAGGAGAGGTGTCGGATTGTTGGGATGAAGATGGGGTTCGGGATACAGGTAGGGGTTGAAAATCAGTCCCTGTTCTAGGCGTCTGTTCGGTATCTGACTGCGCGGAGTCAAAAGTAAATTCGTCAGGGGACTCGTCGGCGGAATCGGTGGCAAAACGTTCGGGGTATTTCCTCTGTAGATCTCTAAGGAATCTCTGTTCCTGCGCGTCTGTTGGTCGCGAGAAGGGGTCAAGTCTCTCATTTCATGCCCAACGGTTGTACTCAGTCTGTTGCTCGTCGGTGGTGAAGTGGGCGTAGATCTGCTGCTTCGAGTAAGACGTGGTGATGCGGCTCTGGGACGTCTCGACGTGAGCGTCCTAATCAATCTTCTGATAACGGTTGTCTGAACACCGATAAACTCTCTGATCTCTGTGATCCGACCTGTCTGAGGTCCTTCTTGAACGCGAAAGCTTTCGAGTTCGTTCTGTCGGGCGTTGTAACGCACGATCTGGTGTTGCCGAGCAAGATGGATGCTCTCTGCTATCTCGCCGTGGGGGCGATGCTCGTCGTTGTCTAGTTCTTCGTCAAGCACCTGCTGTAGGATGCGACGGATCTCCGATTCGATGTACTGCTGGATGAGTGTAAAATCGATACTGTCTCGAGGACTTAGCTCCTCCTGTCGGGCTTCTGGCGTGCTGAATGGGTTACTGGTGAAGTCTTCAAAGAAGCGCGACGTCTTGACTCGCCCGGCAGCCGCTCTCCCCGCCCTGGGCGAACCTAATGAGATTTAGCAACTTGTTATGCGTAACAAACCGTTCCAAGGTTCGGGCAGAGTATGCAGGAAGATGGAAAGGCGAAGAGCAATGTGATTGCTAAATCTAAGGAATGTAGCTATGGTACATGAGGTTTATATAGTACTGACTATGAGCGGTAGCGAATGAGTCAGTAACTGCGGAAGGCAGTGCGCATGAGTAAGGCGACTGCGGAAGGCTATGCACTAATGAGTAAGCTGACTGCGGAATGAGTCAGACAGCTGCGGAAAGCGAGTCAGCGCGGGAGCGAAGTATACTAAAGGAAATAAAGTATAATATGATATGTGTAAGCGGGGGCCGATGAGTAAAAGTGAAAAAGTAAGCGTATACGTCCGTAGTCGTTAGTCCGTAACATAAAGGTTATCATCCGAACCTCTCTGTCCATCCGGAGCGCGACCTCGCATCCGCCCGTGCCCGACAATTCGTCGTAGACCTGGATGAGCTTCACCAAGAACTCAAATCTACAATCCTAGAAGCCCAACGACGTTATCAAGGCCCCGCCAATCTCCGGCGTGCTCCGCCCCCTCCGCTCGAAGTAGGACAGCAAGCTTTTGTGAAGGCTAAGTTTTTCCGCACTACACGACCCTCCAAAAAGCTGTCTGAAAAGTACCTTGGCCCCTTTGACATCCTTGCCAGGAATGGTACACACTCTTACACCCTCCGACTTCCGGACACCATATGTGGTGTTCACCCCATTTTCCACATCTCCATGCTGGAGCCATCTGTTCCGAACGACATTCCGAACCGGACAGTAACTCCGCCTCCTCCGATCGACATTGAAGGAGAAGTGGAATACGAAATCGCCGAAATCCTTGACACCAAACTGGATCGTCGGTGTTCTTGCAAACTGCTCTACCTAGTCCATTGGCTAGGCTATGAAGGAACCGATGAGGAACAGTCCTGGCTACCCGCCACGGAACTCGAACACACGACGGACTTAGTTGCGGACTTCCACTCCGTGTATCCGGAGAAACCGGGCCCCTTATCACGCCTATAGAACCGCGCAAGACATTGATATTGCAAAATAAATAAAAAATAATAACAAAAAAATTAGAGGGGAGAGGGGCTACTGGGTTTTGGCCTTCTTGGCCGGCGGACCGTCGTCCTCCGACTCATCCTCTGTTTCTCCCTCCGCCTCCTGTTTCTCCGCTTGCAGCTCTGCAAGCTCCCCGTCCGCCAACCCCTCGTCCTCCCCCTTGTCTTTGTCCTCGTCCTCTTCCTCTCCTTCTTCCTCTTCTCCGTCCTCCGTCTCCGACTCCGGAGCCGCCGCCTCCAGAAGGAAGTTCCGGTAGGCGAGGTGGTTGTTCATGATTTGTAGCTGCCAGAGCAGCGCCCAACCGACCCTCGCCGACTGCTCCTCTCTCTCCTCCAGAGCCTCCCGGAGCCCCCAGAGCTCCTCCGCGACCCCTGCGCCGCAGCAGCTTTTCGCCCCGCTCGGGCCCGCGACCTCCGCGACGGCCTCCTCCGTCTTCCCCCGTTTCCGCTTCGCCCGCGTCTCGCCGGCCTTCAGGCATACCCGTTTGCCGTCCTTGCACTGCTGGCATGCGGTGCCCTTCCCCTGCCTAAGGAGACTGTCAATAAGAAAAAGAAGATGAAAAAGCAGGTACTCACAATGGCCACTTGCACTCCACCTTTGCCTGCGCACAGGCCAGACACGCCTCCCCCCGGACCTCCGAGTCCTCCGCTCCGCTCTCCGCCCTCTGTTTCCCCGCCTTCTTCGCCCTTTTCCTCTCCGCCTCCGCCTCCGCCTTTGCCTCTGCCTCTGCCTTCTTCTTCGCCTCTGCCTCCCTCGCCCTCCTCTCGGCCTCGGCCTTCTTCCTTGCCTCCGCCTCCTCCTTCTCCTTGCGTATCTGTGCCAGACGGCGCAGGAGCTCCTCTTCGGAGTCGTCGAGGTTGGCGCTGGAGCGCGCGGGTTGTGTGTTTGAGTCTTGGGGCATGTTGGTGGTAACTGGAAGAAAACCCTTGGGCCGCTCATCTCCGTTAAATAACCGAGACCACATGACCTTGTTTATTTTCTCGCGGTCTTCCATGGGTGTCAGACCTAAGAGGGGAATACTGTTATATCCGTCTCTGAACCTCCGATCCACTCCGATCGTCCTCCGACATTCCGGACATCCGTTACCTCTGCGTCTCCGCACGTTGCCATCGTGCATTTCATATTCATAACTCCATGCCCTTATCCATTTCATATTCATATTCCCGTTTACTTATGCATCGCCTTTTCCGCATGGTCTGTTGACCGACATCTCCGATGTTCGTTACAGTCACTGGCAACTTACGCCACAACTCCGGACCTACTCCGACCATCTCCGTAAAGTAATATCATTTAGGTATTTAAGCTCGTACCATACCTGTAGTTCCTCAGTTCGAATATCAACAAAGTTCACTCCTCTACTCCCCGTTCATGCCAGAGATCCTCGCTGTGGTACAATACGCCGACGACATCCTCATCTACTGCTCTTCCTCCATCGTTACCCTTCGACGAGCTCAGTACTGTGTCCGAGTCACAACTCCGACGTCGTCCGACCATTTCCACGTCAACGTGTCTTTCACCAAGATCTTTCCAAGGACCTCCGCATCTCCGACCTCTCCTCCGACCTCCTGAAATTGGGACACCTTATCCAACAAACGGCGGCGCAACACATACGTTGAAGCCATGTCCCTCCCCTTCGTCGTTCCTCCGCATCTCCGGAGTTCCGCTCCGGTCTCAGTCCTTCGTCCGACCTCCGGCGGACTCCGACGAAGCTCCGACCTTTCACCTACTTAACAGGCTGTGTGGAATGGTTAGAGATCGAAATCGATGGGATAAAGACATATGCACATGCATATGTGACTGCAAACGCGCCTTTCCGACTGTTACTTGGCCATCCCTGGCAAAAGAGCGTGAAGATGAAACGCGTCGACGAAGGATAGCACGTTATAGTTCAAGTTCACGACCCACGAGACAAAACAGGACAACAAGCCCGCATTGTCATCACACGGAACAGAACGCCAAGCCAACTCAACCTTGCATACTTCCGGTCCGATCTCGATCAAACAAACATGTGGCAGTATGATCGATCGGCGCCCATAACCGGAAATACCAACTCCAATTTACTCCCGCTGGCACATTCTTCTCTTGGCGAGTTCTTACTTGCATCATCATTTCGATACGACCCCGTCCGATGTGTATTGGCTTACAAGACTGTTGCGCAGAAGATACGACCCGTTCCAACTACCATGCCTGAAAACTCCAAATTGCACCGAAAATTCCCAGAAGATCCCTTGGTAACATTACCCCCTGTTTCCCTCAGCCCACCCCCCTTCATTCCCGGCCATCGACTGACTATGGAACACGTCGGCACATTAGGGATATTAAATAACGACTTTTTATGGCCTGAAGAACGCATGATCGCACTATCAGTCCTGAAGAACAACGAAGACGCGCTCGCATGGAACGAAACAGAAAAAGGACGATTCCGCGACGACTATTTTTCACCTGTTGTCATACCCGTCGTCAAACATGTTCCGTGGGCTCGCAAGAATCTCCCCATTCCACTAATGAAGTAACCGACATAGGCAGCCCAAAGGGCGCTCAAGATGTAACGGTACGAAGGCATGAAGGAAGCTCAACTAACCTGGTTAAGAGTAACTAAAGGAATTCTAGAAGCTGTACTAGCTTGTTAGTTAACTCAAAGAACTGGGGTGTTCAAGAAGTTAGGATTCACCGTACTAAATACATGGGTATTTATACTAATCCAATATGCACACGGACCATTGTACAAACAATACATAAACAAGTCATGCGTCCGTGGTTATACCATAAACTCACATATATGGTAATAGTGACTTATAGTCACTTCCTGTGACAAGCACATAGTGCGACATATCTGGCAATATGTTCAACACTCCCCCTCACTTAGAATCCCGGGTAGGTTTCGTAAGTGGAGTATAAGGCTCTTTAAACTCCATTCGGAGTAGAGCACGGAATTTTTCAAATTCCTGGCGACCAAGTGGCTTGGTAAACATATCAGCCGGATTCTCTGTTCCCGGAACAAACCATGGTTCGATCAATCCATCTTTAACTCTATCGCGTATAGCAAAGTGATGGATTGCTATATGTTTGGTTCTGCCTTCAGTGACTGGGTTTTGCGCATTGAAAATCGTGTCTTGGTTATCTACATGGAACGGCATTTTGGTAATGTCCTGTAGTCCAAGCTCTTTGAAGAGATGAGTAACCCATTCGCACTCCCGCGAACATTCACTGGCAGCAACCATTTCCGCCTCAGTGGACGAATGTGCCACTGTCTTTTGCTTGTGACTTTTCCAAAGAACAAGTCCTCCTGCAAGTTTAAGGAAATATCCCGATTGGGACTTTCTATCAGATGGGTCTGATGCCCAGTCTGAATCTGTCCATGCTTCAAAGGAAGCTTTGGATCGACCATCATAGATTATAGAATAGTCTTGAGTACCGACAAGATATCTGATAATCCGTAGAGCGTATTTCTCATGCTCTTTGGAAGGGTTTGCAGACATTTGTGACATTTTTGCAACTGCAAAAGCAATGTCCGGTCTCGTTCCAATGGACAAGTACAACAACGATCCAATGATCATTTGGTACCTTGTTTTGAGTGTGGGATCCACCTCCCCCTCATTTGGTGCAGGGTAATAACCCTTTGGGAGTGGAGTGTCAGTAGCCTTTGCATTTTCTAAGCCAAAGCGCTTAATGATCTTCTTTAGGTATTCTGACTGATCGATTGTTACAATCTGCTTTTCTGAATTTTGTCGTATTCTCATACGCAAGAATTCTTTAGCAATACCAAGATCACGACTTTCCCATTTATTTTTAAAGTCAGATTTTATCTTGCGAACAAGATCTGGGTTTGATCCCATGAACAGGCCGTCATCAACATAGATCAAAGCGATTATCAAATCACCTGATTGTTTGTTGTGGTAAACAAAGACGCCTGAGTCAGTTCTACATTGAGTAAAACCTAGCTTCTCCATTGATGCATTGAGCGCGATCCACCACGCTCTCGCAGCCTGTTTTAGGCCATAGAGTGCTTTTAATAAACGGATGACCTTCCGTTCTTGGCCTTTGACAACAAAGCCTTCGGGTTGATTCATATAGATTTCCTCATCGAGTTCTCCATAGAGAAAAGCTGACTTGACATCTACTCCTTCAATCACCCATCCTTCAAGCGCAGCTACGGCGAAGAGGATTCGGATAGTCTCGAAACGTATCACAAGTGAGAAGATCTCATCAAAATCGATACCCTCGATCTGTGAGAAACCCTTGGCAACGAGTCGTGCCTTCTTTCGTCCGTCAATTTTGACGTCGAATACCCATCAATTTCTGATGGTTTTACGACCTTTAGGCAGGTCAACCAACTTAAAGACATTGCGCTTTCGGAGGGCTTCTAGTTCCTCACGACATGCTGCTTTCCATTCAAGCTTTTCCTTTTCAGGTAGCTTATTTATGTCCTTCATTTGCCAAGACTTTGGGTCTTGTGGAATTTCGTCATATGCAGGGATTGCTTTAGATAGCAAGTGCGCAAGCATTTGTGACTGTCCTCCCCCTTCCCTAATATAGAGTGATTCCTCCATATCTATATCCGAATTCGGATTGGAATTGTTCTGATACATCTGAGGATCAGCGGAGCTAGTTGATGGATCAGCGCCAGATTGCTGGGGTCTGGTCTCCGATCGGGGATTATAGGTGTATCGCCGTGAATCCTCCTGAACGGTTCTGCTCCAATCACGCTGATTTTGACGCAAGGCCTCAGCCGGGTTATTCCCATAAACATTTCCAGGACGCTGGGGTATAACCCGAGTACGACGAGGACGATCAGTCTGTGGGCGATAATCTCCTGGTAAGGTATGATCATCGTTTGGTGCATCTGTGCGCACACGTTTCCCTGGATTGCGAGTCCGGGGAACCCACTGCTGATTCTCAGCGGTGTCCTGTCTGTTTGTTCCATCAGAAGTCTGACTGGAACCTTCGGGAAGCTGACCAGTTTGGTCACTATTTGTATCAGGGAGGTTATGATTGTCATCATTGGTTCCTGGATTAGACGGGTAATGTGAACCGCCAGGACCATGTGCATCATTGTTTTCCGAATGGAAATTGTCGGTTGGTAAATCAGACGGGCCATCATGTCCATTTACATCATCGTTTCCCATATCGTCTGATGTTGGATCATGGTATTGTGTTATCGAAGGTATTTTGTTCAATGTAGAACATTTTGGGAACAGCTGTTCATCAAACATTGCTGTGACACCTATGAAGACCACGTTGTTTGGCATCCGCATAAACCGGTAACCTTTAGTTCCAGTTTTAAATCCAATGAAAATCATCAGCTCGGATTTAGCGGTGGTAGTACGAATTTCTTTTGGAAGAAAGACATAAGCACCACATCCAAAAACGTGTAGGTTCGACACATCAGGCTTTTCCTTTTTAAGGGACTCATACGGAGTAAGCCATCCATGTCTTTTCAATGGAGTTCGGTTATACAAGTGAAGTGCATGTTCTACCGCAAATTGAATCCATATTTTGGGTAGGCAAGCATCATGCAACATAGCAAGTGCTTTATCCATTAAAGTTCTGTTAAAACGTTCCGCTCGACCGTTTTGTTGTGGCTGGTGCGGCACAGTAACTTCACCCTGGATTCCCATCTCACACATATCTGCTTGGAAAGGGACAAACTCACCGCTGCCATCAAAACGCCAAGTTTTAATTGTCGTATTGAACTGGTTTTTAACCATGGCATTAAAATCACGAAGTGCAGAGTGTGCATCGGATTTTAGTCTCAATAAAGAGATCCAGGCATGTGATGTGTAGTCATCAACAAAGCTGATATAATAATTATATTTGCTATAAGTCGCCTTCTTGAACTGCTTTAAATCCGAATGGATTAGCTCAAGAGGTGCTTTAGCGCGTGTCTGAGATGGTGGGAAAGATTTTGAAGGCATCTTTCCAAGAGCGCATCCTTTGCAGGGTCGCTCAGTGGACGGTTTGTCCACTCCATTGAAACCTTTGACATGTTTAGAAGCATGTCGTAGTACTTCATGTGAAGGGTGTCCGAATCGCTTGTGCCAGGTGTCATAATCAACAGATTGTGAGACACTAAGACTAACCAAGTGTATTCGTTCCTCTTTAATGATCGTGGCATTCAGCCAATAAATCGATTCATTTGCCTTATGAGGATAACACATAAACAAAGGAAGACCTGAATTGGTCTTTAGCGCGATCGAACCAAATCGTCCGCTAATTTCATTTCCTTGTTTAAGGATCTCGCCTACAGATAAAAGACGAACGTCTAAATCTGGTATATAATAAACGGGTGATAGACAAGTTATTTTATTTTGTTCTCACCCGTTTTTCTTGATGGTGTGATTAATCAACACCGTTCCTTGTCCAAGGATCTGAATAGTGTGATCTTTCTGTGCAATTTGCACAGATTGACGATCTTTTAGTGGGGTATACTCAATGAAATCATTGATATCATAAGTGAAGTGCAATGATGCACCTGAATCAAGAATCCAATTGGATTGATTCTGTTTCTTACATTCAGCACAATTCGCATAATGAGAATTTATTTGCGCTATAAGCGCGTGTACAGCAGGTGATAAAAATACATTGGACCGCCGTCCATTCACTCGTCTCCAAAGAGGCTTCTGTGAAGTATTTGTTAACTGCATTGTACGTGCTGTTGAATGTGAAACATACCCCATGTCGTCGTTGTTTCCATTACCACAGGAAACTTCATACTCCATATAGTTATCAATGTATCCTTCATCGTAATAGCCCCTTATGGTGGGGGCTATGTCTTCTGTTTCCATCTCATCGGCCCAGCTGATTCTACTCGGTGTTTCTTCGAAAACCGGAATGCGGTGATTCCGGGGGTCCAGTGTCAGAGGCGCTGAGAGCGGCCTTGACGTTGCAGCTTCATTGCGTTGAAGTGCAGGGACCTCGAAAAGGCGAGTTAGATTCTGAGCTGTTGGAGGGACACCAATGCTGTTAGCTAGTGTGCGCGCTCCATCCAGGTCCGTGAAAGGGCCTGGGCCAGGAATACTACCGATCGCAAGCGATTGGTTGTTCCTTATCCTCCAGTCGGTGGATGATGAGGGGTGCGGAGTGAAGATAGACCCATTTCCGTAAATGACCGTGCCGGGCAAGGTCTGGATTGGAAGCTGCCCATCAGGGGCGCTATCCATGGCAGAGGAGGCAAAATGCGCCTTCTCTTTTCCTTTCCAGGGTCCTTTGCCCTTGGTCTTCCCGGCGGAAGTTCCATGTCCCTTGCCTTTCCAGGGCTTGGAGTGCTGATGCGAATGCTGCTGGTTAGCAGCCGGTCCTTCCGAAGATCCCTGAGAGGGTCCAGTGCGAGACTGGTACTTCGGGGGATTGGGACGAGCGTGTTTTACCGCAGAGATTTTGTTCGCGTGAGCGCCTCCTTGGGACTGTGGAGCGTGCGGGTTTTTACGGAAGTATTCCGAGCGTACTTGCTCGATTACTTTCCCGATTTCGAGTACAGTAGCTTGATTGCCGCCAGGCGCTACATAGTGTACCGCATCAAAAAGGATGCTGTGTACTAGACCATCATAGCCTTGAGGCAGTCCATTCAGGATCATCATGATCCGGACAAACTTGGGGATGTCTATGTGGTTGTGCTCGAGTCATTGAAAAAGGGTCTGCATCTTATCGATGCCAGATAAAGGATCAGCAGGAGAAAGAGAGGTGTGGAGGAGTTGCTGAAAATCAGCAAAAACGGTGGACGGGCCGACCGTGGACAGTTTGGTGGCGATCAAGTCCCACATATCCTTGGAGGTTTTAGCTCCCTTGATGTGATGGACAAGAGAGTCTGAAATGGACATCTGAATTAGGCCTTGGGCCTGATCGTCCTGTTCATGCCAAGTGTTTAACTTGTCTTGGAAATCTGTCTCTTTAGGGTCAGCCGGGATCTTTTTATCGCCGGTGACGATCCTCCACACTTTAGCTGCCTTCAGGTAGGCGCTCATTTTCTCCTGATAGATGGAGAAGTTTGTGGTGGTGAGTTTGGGAACGGAGGAAGCGAGGTCGAGTTTCGAGTTTGAAGACATGATGATGCTGTGAAACATAAATAGAGTCAGCATATGTTATATTGAAAAAGCGCATCAGAAAATAAATAGACGAGCTGCCTTGTCGATCATCATTCTTCGTTCTCTGTTTGGTCTAGTGGTAGCATATGAAATGCCATCACTAATTCTACCCAATCGTCATGTGCGCCCTGAGTGCTGTGTTGCCCACAGGTGCAAGATCCTCCCTGAATAGGGAGCATGACTTCATTCGCTCTGTTCGCCGCCTCAATTAAGGGGTCATTATCCGGCAACCGAACTTGTCGGGTCGGAGGCGAAAGAGGAGGTGCTCCGTGTGCTTCAGGGATGGTCCCATCATCAACATACACGGGCGGAGGATCCGTGGGATCTCCATCTTGGGTAGGTACCGCAACAGGTACCTCAGCACGGCGATTACGCCGTCTGTGGTTTAGAACTCGAGCCCTTGCTGGTCCTGCATCACACGTAGTACACGAGTAGTCAAAAGTGGTGTTGTCTATGCAATGCCTTGGGCAATGCTGACTGTCAACAACAAGTTGTCGACACACCCCGCAACGTGCAACGATGCGTCCATTGTCATCAAGACCTGAAGGGACTGAGCCCTGTGCCGTTGGCACCATATGGACTTGCTCTCGTGATACAATCATTGTAACAGGGATTCTCTCAAGTAATCAATCAAGAATGACCCACTGAAAGGTACATTCAATACCTCGAATGCTGCGAGGTTCACCGTTAAGGGAACCATTGAGCTCGATGTATTCAATACTGAGGAAACCAGTCTCCAGGCTAGCATACAAAGCGGATGCTGCCAATAATAGCGCAAAAGCTAAGATACTCAGAGCATGCGGCGCTAGGGCCGGGGCCCATAACCTAATGAAGTAACCGACATAGGCAGCCCAAAGGGCGCTCAAGATGTAACGGTACGAAGGCATGAAGGAAGCTCAACTAACCTGGTTAAGAGTAACTAAAGGAATTCTAGAAGCTGTACTAGCTTGTTAGTTAACTCAAAGAACTGGGGTGTTCAAGAAGTTAGGATTCACCGTACTAAATACATGGGTATTTATACTAATCCAATATACGCACGGACCATTGTACAAACAATACATAAACAAGTCATGTGTCCGTGGTTATACCATAAACTCACATATATGGTAATAGTGACTTATAGTCACTTCCTGTGACAAGCACATAGTGCGACATATCTGGCAATATGTTCAACATCCACCAGGTATCTGCGATAAAGTAATCAGCCTCATCAAACAGAAGATCGCGAACGGCGTCTACGAACCTTCCAACAGTTCGTATAGACACTCATGGTTTTGTGTGGGAAAACCCAACGGTAACATTCGGATAATTCATAACATGGGACTCTTAAACGCTGTGACAATTAGGGACGCAGCGCAACCTCCCCTCGTCGAATTATACGCCGCGCAATGTGCTGGACGTGGAATTTATACTGGACTGGACCTTTTTGTTGGCTACGATCACAGAAGTCTCGCCCCAGAATCCCGCGACTACACCACATTCGACACGCCGCTCAGGACACATCGGCTTACGGTTCTCCCCATGGGATGGCACGGATCGATGCAGGTTTTCCAAACCGATGTCGCATTCATCTTACAGGACGAAACGGACATCGCGCCGAACTTCGTCGATGACGTCAACGTACTAGGGAAAACTACGCGCCACGAGACAGACAACGGGGGATACGAGACGATACCAGGACACCCAGGGGTCCGCCGCTTCGTGTGGGAACACCTACTTGACGTAAACCGTGTTTTACACTGTCTCAAGCACACAGGTGCCACGGTTTCCGCCTTAAAGCTTACTCTCGCGCGTCCAGAAATTGTTGCAGTCGGACAGCTTGTCAGCTATGAGGGGCGGAGGCCAGATGTGAAGAGGGTGGCGAAAGTCAAAAGCTGGCCAGCATGTAAAACGTTAACCGATGTGAAAGGATTCTTGGGGCTCACAGGAACGATGCGAACATGGATCAAGAACTTCGCGCGCATCGCTTACCCGTTGAATAAACTCACCAGGAAATCTGTACCTTTCGCCTGGGGTGAAGAACAACAAAGCGTGATGCAGAATCTCAAAGACGCGGTCTTATCATGCCCCGCCATCCGCTCGATCGACTACAACACAGAGCGCGAAGTTTACTTGTCAGTCGACTCTTCACGAAACGGATGTGGATATATCCTCGGTCAGTTTGACGACGAAGGACGGCAACGCCCTGCACGTTTCGGATCCATCACCTGGCCGGTTCATTTCACGCATTACTCTCAAGCGCAGCTCGAACTACGCGGCGTCATGGAAGCACTCGTCGACAACAAACTTTACATCGTCGGCGTAACAAAACTACGGTTAGAAGTCGACGTGAAGTATATAAAAGGTATGCTAAACAACCCGGATATCCATCCAAACGCAACCGTCAACCGTTGGATCGCGGTAATCCTACTCTTTGATTTCAAACTTGTCCATGTACCAGCAACCGACTTCAAAGGACCGGACGCCCTGTCTTGACGTGAGAAAACGATCGATGACGGAGATCCAGCTGAGAATGCTGCCGAGGAATGGATGGAGGACATATTGAGCTGCGGAATTTGGGTGGCGGACACGATCTTCCGCGATTTCGGCAACAACATCAACAGCGCATTGGTCTTAGCGTCAACACCAGTTCGTGACTTGACAATTCCGTCAACTGACGTTATGCGACGTAGGGACAAAGACCTCGAGGACATACAAAGATTCCTGGAAGATGGGACACGACCGCAACACATCACCAATGGCGATATATTACGATTCACAAAGAGGGCAAACCGATTTTTCGTACGTGGGAAACGACTTTGGCGACGTGACGCCCAGGGCAAACACCAGCTGTACATACATGAGCACGACCAATACCGATTACTACGCGACGCCCACGACAAACTTGGACACCGAGGGCTATACGCAACGCGCAAAAACGTCGCAACACGATTCTGGTGGCCTTCTCTCAACGACAACGTTAAATGGTATCTAAAGACATGTCACCAATGTCAAACGCGCTCCGTGCAACATACCGTGATCCCGCCCACCATTTCTTATCCAGGCGGCCTCTTCAGCAAATTATATGCCGACACCATGGTACTTCCCAAATCCGAAAACGGGTTTCGATTTGTCGCGCAAGGTCGCTGTAGCTTGACAGCTTGGCCAGAGTACATCGCGCTGGAAAGGGAGAACGGTAAAGCAATTTCTGGGTGGCTAATGGCAGATATCATGTGTCGATGGGGACCAATCGCGGAGATCGTCACCGACAACGGGACACCGTGGATCGCAGCCGTCGATTGGCTTGCAAAGCGATACAACATACAGTCATCAACCACTCAGTGAGACGGTGAAATTTAAAACCATCCTTCAGTAGTCCACGCCGGAAATAAGTAAAAATTAATGTGACAGAGTCTTTGCAAGATGTTCAATCGACAGTCTGGACATAATAATCAGTAGTCTATACCCACTTTTCCAGCGACGATTGAAGAATCAGCCCGATTTTGCATTATCAACGCGAAAACCACTCAGTGAGACGACTGATAAGGTGGTCACATCACTGATGTTGACCGTTGGGACCATATGCATAGACTGCATTTGGCAAAGATCGGATCTACATATCTAAGCGTTATCATCATCGTCATCATCACCGTCAACTTCCTCGTCCTCGTCCTCGCCATTGGAATCGACGTCCTCGGTTTGGGCGGGGGTGGGTCTCTTGACCGGTTTTTCTATCCCGGTCAGTGTCGGCTTCTTTGCCGCTTTGGGCCATTGTCGACCCTCTTGTTTGGCCAGCAGGCGCTTCGCTTCCCAGGCACTGACAGCTGTGTGATGAGCTTCTCTTCGCACCATGTTGCGCTCCTTCCTCGCCTTTTCATTCTTCTTCCATGCAGCCACCACCTCTCCATGCTGCTCCCTCTTCACCTTTCTCTCCTGTTTCTCAATTTTCTTCCTCATTGCATCCTCTTCATGCTGTCGAACAATCTCGGTGAAATCATTGTCGGTGAGAAGGCGAGGTAATCCATCTGCCAGGATGCGTTTCGATGTCTTTGTTGTCTTCTTCGCCTCATGTTCCTCCAGATGGCCCTTGATTTTGCTTGTCCACATGCTCTGGAGCACGATATTTGCCTGCATCGTGATCATGTTGTCCTTGCGGCGACGGTCCCGGTTTTCAGACTCAATGAGAGCTGCAATCAACTGTTGCTCAACCTCCGTTCGTGGTATGCTTTCGACTAAATTGAGATATCGGTTCTTATGGGGTGAAATTGTGTAGGGGTGATAGCGGGGGATGGACATATTGGATTTGGGGGTTGAAGGGGTGACGAGGAATGAGCACGACGAGTCTGCAAGCGAGTTAACAGCCCTTCGGACTGGCGTTGGTGGGTGGGTTGGTATGTTAGCTTCAGCATTGTCGTTCGCAGGCGCTGCTTCTATGTTGACAACCTGATGAGCAAGAATTCCGTGGATCATATCGGTCATGATCTGTGTTGGCTCTTCAAGTGGGAGTGGGAGGGGCTCTGTGACTGATGAGCTGAGGCTGGGAGCCATCATCTGTTCAGTGATGACATCGGGATTGAATGGTACCACCCCAGTTTTTCGGAAAGCTGACTTGATATTCTCTGCCGTTAGCGCTTTTTGGTGAGCCTGAGCATACACTCGAAAAAAATTAGTTTTGTTAACTTTACTCCCTTTTTCTGCTTCAAAAGTGTCTCGGGCATCGCTCCAGGTGCGCTTCAACACACTAAAAATGACGACGTCTAAGCCTTGGTAGAGATGCGTCGAGTGTGACGGATAGCAGAGGACTTCAATCCGATGCTCACGCGCATAAGTAAGAAAGGCCAGTGTATAATGGGAGTTGTGGCCATCCACTAATAGCAGTCTTCGCCTTCTGGCAGCCTTTGCCTTGGTCCTTTTGTCAAAATCTTTAATCCATTCGACGCCAATCTCTCCGCTCGTATACCCTTTTTTTTGGTGACCAAGCCTATTATATCTGTGTAAGTAGTTCATCATCTATTTTCAAACCACTTACGACATGTTCAAAGGGTTCTCTTGCTTCCAGTTCGTCTGATATCCCTCGCCCTTGAAGATGACAGCAGGAGGAAGAGATGTTCCATCAGCACAGATAGTAATGATAACTGTGGTATTCTCTCTCCCACCCCCACGTTGCTGAACCTGTATCTTCTTTCCAGGAGCACCATATACCCGCTCCCGTGTTCCAATCCCCTCCTGAAAGCCTGACTCATCTGTTCCATAGATGAGCTCGGGTAGAATTTCCTCATCTCCATTGTCTGGATCCCCCTCAATGGTCTTCTTGAGAAGGTCAAAGAAGGCCTTTTTCGTGTGTGGATTCCCTGCACGAGCTCGTGAATGGTCGAGAGGACGCGACCAGTATGATGAAAGTCGTGCCTTGTGTCGCGCGACGAAGCGTTGTGTCCAGTTCGCTCCAAGGTGTGCACAATCTGGGCCGACTCGTGCACTAAGCAGCTCTTTTGCATGCTCCCTCATCCGCTTTTGACTCAGTGGCCATCCGCGGTCTGCAAGTTCAGTTGCGTAGTCAATAATGAGTTCCTCTTCAGCCCTGGTCAGCAATCCCTTTTCGGCATTTGAACTCGCCTGGCTTTTCCTGCCCTTGATCCGTTGGGACAATGTCTGCTTGTCCAGGGATATCCTGACATGGTCCTTTGACCAGCACATCTCTACCATCTCCTCGCAGATTTTCCGATACCCCTTCCTTCTATTGCCCTCCTCTTGATCATGATATGCTTCCGCAGCCTTTCCCATCCATTTTTCTTGTAGCATGACATATTCTCTTCGTTTTTCGTTGTTGGATTTTGCTCGTCCAACCATGTTGGGCTGTAGAATGCGAGAGTAGGGGAGAATTGGAATTTCGACGCCTCCAGAATGGGGGTACCAGTAGCCCCTTTTGGAAGGCGTGATGTGACATCTCATATCATTGCCCCCGCCGCACCCTCCTCATTTTGTGTCTTCCTAGTCCATTAGCAACTGATCTGCATGTTGAGAGGATATATATAGTCATGCCTCACACCAATATCAAAAATAAATTGCAGTTCCTTCTGACTGTCAAGTGTAAATTGTTAAATACATGATTCTCTCATCCAGATTTGCTTCCGAAAGAGTACCTACTCCTAATTATCAGCTATGTAGTTCTGGGATCACTTTAGAAAGAATGTTTCTAAACATTATCAAAAAGTCCGAGGCCAAACGACGGCGCGATGGGCCAAAAATCGAAGCGTCTCACTGAGTGGTGGTGTCTCACTGAGTGGTTGATGACTGTACATCATATCCGGATTAGCGGGTACAATTCCCAAGCCAACGGCATCGTCGAGAATGCACACAGGCACGTACGCGACGCCCTCGTGAAGATTTGCGACGGTAACCTACGCGAATGGGATAAGCATCTTCCCTTCATCTTCTGGGCCGAACGTATCACCATACGACGACGACTCGGCATGTCTCCTTACGAAGCTGTCACCGGAACCGAGCCTCTCCTCCCCTTCGACATCACAGAAGCGACATTCTTATTTCCCGACTTCGACAGGCGTTTATCCGAATCTGAACTCCTCGCCAACCGTGCTGCGCAGCTACAACGACGCGACGACGACCTCGAAACGATCCGTTCACGTGTTATCAATGCACGATTCAAATCTATTGCAGACTTTGAAAAGAAAAACAAACATAATATTGCCGACTACGATTTTAAACCCGGCGCGTTCGTCCTCGTATTAAATAAGAAGATTGAGAAAGGAAAAAATAGGAAATGCCGGCCAAGATATTTCGGACCAATGCTCGTCGTCAAACGACACACAGGCGGATCGTACACTCTCGCGGATGTCAACGGCGCGCTCCACAAACGAAGCTTCGGCGCCTTCCGCCTTGTTCCGTACCACGCGCGGTCGAGAAAGGAAATACAAGTCACAGAATATGTCGACAAGGAGGATCTGGAAGGAGTGGAGGAATAAATGACGAAGGAGTGGTAGGATCGACCATGGAAGGTCGATATTCGTCTGTTGGGAGGAGATGTGGGGGATCGACTCTGGCTGGCATCGGATCTTGTCACACGGTTCGAGCGCACCCCTCTCGATGACACCCCGGCTCTAGGTTATATTTAGTTTCTTGGATTCCTTTCTTAGCAGGTTTCGGTTATATTGGGTCCTCTGGTCAGCCACGACGAAGTAGTATAAAAAGGGATGTAGTATGTAGTATGCAATCATCGATTCGGGTCCCTCTCGTCTCTCTCGTGCTTGCGCTCTCTCGCTTCTCTCGACGCGCACTCGCCGCCCGTGGTCTGGACGTTACACTCAGTATACAACTCTAGGTACTTCTATCTTCCCTTGCTAGCATTCGTCACTTTACTTCCACACCCGATAATACCTCTTAACAAGGGGGCATCAAATGGGTATACTTCTTGCTCAGCTTGGTCGCGCGAACAGGCGAGTAAACTTCCGGGCCAGAGAAGGGGTCCTATTCTCAGGTTCTGAAATCGAACGATGCATTTTGCGGTGCTCAGGAGAAGGTGAAAGTGACGGTGTCGGTAAACCTGTGACCAGCGGGGCTCCTGATTCACTCGGCGTGGGACTTAGTAACTGCAAAGTGAGAGGTGATCTTCCTAGGAGGATATTTAGCTTTGGGTACAAATGACGCAACGAATCCCCCTTACCCTTCCTTTCTTCGTCACTCAAGGATGCCCTCCCTTCAATGGCTCGGTGGACAAAGACATGACAATCCGAGAGCGCATCGATGTTGGGGTCGTGGTTGGAATCCTTGTTGGCGGTCTTCTTGAGTGGATCGAGGCGGGTAGCAGCAGTTGCAGCGAGCTCATCCCAGGCCATGTTATCAGCTACACGTCCTACGATGATGCACGAATGTTCATCTTTAACATCACTCAAGTCGACCACTATCGCCACTTGATAGATAAAATTGGCAAAGACAGATGCCGTCTGACCCTCTGCAGCCTTTGCTTTGTCTCGGAAGGGGAAGAATCTTCGACGCTTCCCATGGCGCGTCGCTTGATTTTCTGACCAGAACACCATCACTTCTGTCTCGACTACGGGTGGCGCCCCACTCCGTAAGAATCCAAAAGAGGCGCTGGGTAAGAGTGGACGATCAAAGCTCCATTCCGGAAGGCATCCAGACTCGAACGCAGCAGCGTTGTGAGCATAGCCCCATATCACGTTCTCCAATTCTTTCCCATCGACCGAGTCATCCGTGGATGTACGAGGTGTAATCGCCCATCGTTTCTGGTTGTTTTCCAAACCCCAAGAACGTCCCACGGAACCCCCCACCTGGCCAGAGGGGTTCATGCCCAAGGTAAACCCAGCATTGAAAAGCCTACTTTTCCCAGCTGTCGTCTTCACAGTATCGGTGACGAAAGGTGAAGTCTTGGGCGTATGGGACAAGAGTGTCACTGAGCTGGGGCTTGATGTTGCTGTGATGCGGACTTGAACAAGAGAGAAGAGATATATAGGCTGATCGATGAAAATCGAATCGACCTCCAAATTGGTCATGTCAACTTTGAACCATGGTTTAGGCCATTCTGATCCATCAGGAGGAGATTTTGCCTGGTAGTTCCTGTCAACCTATGCATATGAGTCGTCGATTGGCCATGATAAATATCTTTTCTACAACTTACTATGATATCAATACCACCGACGGTCTTGACTTGATGGGATCCATCTGGTCCTTTGATCTTAAGGGTAGGCCCGAAGCGCGGAATATTGAGCACACAGCGCCCTCGCTGCTCACTGGCTCGGCCGCTAATGCCAGTCTCGATTCCTGCGCTTCCCTCGTCGCCACCCCCGCTACTGTCACCCCTTCTTCCAGCGGAGTCACCACCGTCGTTGTCGTGCCTAGCTTTTCCCTTGCCTTTATCTTCGTCCTTTTTACGACTGTCTTCGCCATTCCCACCTTGCGTCGTGGCCTGTATCCGTGAGGATTCGGCGCCGTCTTTGTTCAGACTTTGCCCGAGCAATTTCGTTGGATCAACCGGAGCGGGTGCCAATTGTGGAAGGACCGAAGGGGGATGATCGACTGGGATATGATACGTTTCGCTGGGGGTGTAAACTATGCCCGGGAAAGGCCTGAAAGCAAGCTCCAACACCGCGCACACTTCTTCATTGGGAAGTGGTTGTAATTCGGTATCCAAGGACACATAAATCTCCTGCACTAAGAGTCGTTCCTGTAGCATTACTTCGTTGAAACCGACTTGGATTTTGTAAACGCCGTCATACTGAACTTGAGACAGTGCCCTGAAAAGCAGTGGTTCCATCCCAGATGCATGAACGAAAGCATCATCGGCTGTAATGCATCGAACCGATTGATGGACTTTGGGGTCTGTTCCACTTTCCTGAGCTGAATGGGTTCCATTAATTACCGTCGGAGTACTATTGGTTGGCCTAGCATTTGATCCATCCACAGGCCGTTGCTGATCTGCGCCTTCCTCTGCAGCTGCGCCCTTGATGACATCGCTTGCAAGCTTGCCTGCTGCTTCAAGACCGGCCAAAGATCTGATCAAAAAAAAACAAAAAAAATCAGTCCAGTCGTCTTCAAAGGATATGCGATCCCAGGTAGAGCCAAGATGCAATGAGAACAACGGCAGCGTTGACTTACGCACCATCATATCTACACAAGTTGCTTCCATAAAAATTCCCCCCTGAAGGCATGGGGGCCCCCATATCGTCGGCGTCACCTTCATCATCGTTATCTTCGTCCGGCCCAACACCTATTTCCTTCTTCGGCTCGTCTATAGAGCTCGGTCGAGATGGGGATGTTACGACCGAACTATGTAGGTGATATCCCTTCCCTGGTTGCTCCGAATTTTTCGTGTTCGAAGAATTGAGATTGTACATAATATTTGTGAAAGTGGTAGGCCCAGCGGGATTTATTGATACGGCAAATTCAAAGAAGGGCATGTTGTTGTGGATCTATGGCAAATCGATGGTTAAAAGACGCAGAGGGGGTATTGTTGCAGAGAGCGTGGATGGAGGTGATGGGGGTTGATAGTCTCATTCCCACACTCTCATCGCGGTTTCCTTCCCAAATTGGGCCCATGTGGGAATGAGACTAGATAAACCCTTGTGGGTGTCGCTGTCATCGTCGTCGTCACCGTCTGATCCAACACCTGTTTCCTTCTTCGGGTCCTCCTGTCGAGATAGGAATTTCACTAGGCCAAAAGTAGGAGATATCCCATCCCTGACGAACTTCAAGCAGCTGGCGCCACCCTCTGACTTGAATGATAGTGGATGAATGCCCCGAGGTATAGGAGCCCCGATATTATCGTCGTCGCCGTCTTCATCGTCGCCACCACCACCATCGTTATCATTGTTCGGCCCGACACCAATTTCGGGTGGGGGTGGGCCTGAGGCGAGTGGTGTTCCATCCTTGGCAAGCCCCGGTTGAAGGGACAGCGGAAGCAGCAGTCGAACATACAATGGCGATTTGAAGCGTCCAGTCTCGGGAATTATTTGCGCATCCGTCACAGGCCTATAAGTAGTGTGAAGTTGTTCATGTCGTTTATAACCAGTCTTGAGAAGGCTTCTTGAGAAGGCTTTGCCATACCCGGGCCATTGACATTGTTGTGGTTTCTCGTCGTTGTGAGATCGCATGTGACCTGCCGAGCGATGAGATCGATAACGAACACGAACCCTTGAGATTGATAAATGTGCTCCGCATCCTAGGACAGGACAAGCAGAAGTAGCCTCTTGTTTCCTCCGCCTGGCTTCGGAAAGTGATATTAACTCGAGATTGCCCCTTGGCTTGAGAGGCGGCGGCCCTTTCCACAACTGTTGTGGTCGCTGCACATGAATAACATATCCTGGAGCGGTCGGAGGGTATGGGTAGGTGCGCGATCCCCTCTCCAACACTACCAAAGCAAATGTCACGAAGACCTTCCAATTTTAGCTGGTGCGCGCAACCCGAAGAGGGCGGCCACTCACGCTCAAATTGTATTCTGGCAACATACCCTGCAGTGGAGGCATCTGGACGTTGTCGCCGTGTGAGGGAAAGTTGTTGATACAGTCGTCAAGGCTCATGCCTGGTGAATTGCTGCGTGGGGCCAGGCCATGATCAGCAAACACCAATGGTTTGATCGAATATGCGTCAACGTGGACGTCGGTAGGGTCCTGGAGTTCACCAGCGACAAATTCTCGGGTTGTGGGTTGCCGCCGAGATTAAAGGGATTAGAAGGGGCGTAGAGGTCGTCGATGCCATATGATATTCAATGCTGACGAGCCAGATATTGCAAAGTGAACTGGATTCGTCTACGATTGGGATCAAGTGAACGAGGAGAGGAAGTCGATGAAATGCTTCATACAGATTAGTCAGCCAAACCTAAATTTTTGACATCCACCTGTGCCCGCCGCTGTCGTGTGTCGTGGTGTCGCAGCTGCACTCGATTGCCAGATAAAGTCACACCTCTAATGCAAGTCTCTTCAACTCTCAAACACAGGACGCAAAGTTGATCTTTCTCCACCTACAGTCATCATGGCGCCCTTTTCTAAACCAGAAACCGTGCTGAAGCAGGCCGAAGGGCTCGTTTCCGTCGGTCAAAGTCATGCCGCCCTCCAATCACTCACAGAGATGTTCTCCTCAAAACGATTCCGGTCGACGCCCCTGACGTCTTTGGAACCGATCATGCACCGTTTCGTCGAACTCTGCGTCGACATGCGCAAGGGCCGTGTGGCCAAGGAGGGCCTCATGCAGTACAAGAACATCGCCCAGAACACCAGCGTACAGAGCATAGAGTCCGTTATCAATCGTTTCCTCCACTTGGCGGATGCAAAAGTTCGCGAGGCACAGGAGAAGGCTGCCGTCAAATCTGCCGTGGACGTCGATGACTTGGAAGCAAGCGAGACGCCCGAAAGCATCTTGCTGGGTGCTGTTAGTGGCGATCAGAGCAAGGACCGCACGGACCGTGCTTTGGTTACGCCGTGGCTCAAGTTCTTGTGGGAGAGTTATCGTACGTCATTGGAAACACTGAAGAACAATGCACGATTGGAGGCTATATATCAGGCAAGTCTTTTGAACGAGTCACGACCATTCTCTGGGCTGATCCTTCATAGCAAATCGCCCAACAAGCTTTCAAATTTTGCCTTAAACACCAGCGCAAGGTCGAGTTTCGACGTCTGTGTGAAACTCTCCGACTTCATCTCGCCAATGTCGCGAAATATTCTAGTCAGCCTCATTCGATCAATTTATCGGACGCAGATACCCTCCAACATCATCTGGATACTCGTTTCGCCCAACTTAATACCTCTGTCGAGCTCGAACTCTGGCAAGAGGCTTTCCGATCCGTCGAGGATGTTCACAACTTGTTGACGATGGCCAAAAAAGCACCAAGGCCTGCGATGATGGCCAACTACTATGAAAAACTCACCAAGATATTCTTGATGAGCGGTAATGCCTTATATCATGCAGCTGCATGGGGACGATATCATGCCATTGTCACGACGATAGGAGGAAAGTCAAGCGAGGAACTCGGCAGGCTTGCCGGGCAGGTTCTTGTCAGCACTTTGGCTGTTCCCGTTGGTCTCCAAACCGAGGAACAGGACGAGCTCAAGGGCAAAAATGCACGGTTGACCGCTCTGCTTGGGCTCTCCAAAGTCCCTACCCGCGCCGGGTTGCTCAAGGACGCAGTGCGTATTACTCTTTCATCAACATTTGTCACAAAATCAGTCTCATGAAATCTGATCAGCTCTCTCGAGGCGTCCTCAAACTTTCCCCCGAATTAATCAAAGCCCTGTATAACATCCTCGAAGTGACATTCGACCCTTTGACCCTCTGCAGCTCCGTTGCGCCTCTCCTGCAAGCTCTCTCCTCCGACGAACCCTACGCGCCTTACCTCCCCCTCCTCCAACGTGCCCTCCTCTCCCGCCTACTCTCTCAACTCTCCCAAGTATATACCACCGTCAAAATTAGCAACGTCCTCGCCCTCGTCGCCCCGCTCAAGGAAGCCGGCATCGAAGGCGCGTACGTCGCAGAGCAGGTCGAAGCGTACATCATGGGATGTGCGCGTAGGGGCGAGCTCGACATCCGCGTCGACCACAAGGATGGCAGCATAACCTTCATCGACGACGCGTTTGCGGTGGGCGACGAGTCTGCTGGTGCCATCGCTGGGCCGTCGTCGTTGTCCTCGTCCTCGTCCTCGTCGCAGGAGTCCACTGTGCAGCCAACGGTCGCCGAGCTTGTGCGGACCCGCCTTGGTAGGGTGGCGACGGCCTTGCATAATTCGCTGCAGGTGCTCGAGGGAAGGGAGAAGCAAGAGGCGGTGCTGACGGGGGAGGAGCAGGCGCAGAAGTTCAAGGCGCTGGTGGCGGTTGTGGAGGGTGAGAGGAAGGCGCTGCAGTTGAGGAAGGCGTTGGTTGCGAGGAGGAGGGAGTTGTTGAGTGAGTTGAGTGTGCGGAAGGAGAAGGAAGAGACTAGCAGGAGGGCAGAGATCAGTAGGAGGGAGAAGGAGGAGGAAGGTAGGAGGTTGAGGGAGGAGATCAGGAGGAAGGAACAGGAGAGGACGAAGAAGGAGCTTGAAACGATCAGGATTGACGAAGCGAAGAAGTATGCGCAGAGCCTGGTGGACAAGGGAATCTTGAAGCCGAACGATGTTGAGGTGAGCCCGCCCTTTCTCATTATCTTGCCGGTTTAATTGACATACATTGCAAAGAAATTGGAAACAATCGACACTGAAGGCCTCATCGTCATTCAAGTCGCTCAACTCGAGAAGGAGAAGAAAGAGATGAACGAGCGGCTGCGCATCGTTGCCAAGCGAGTGGATCACGTCGAGCGCGCCTTCCGGAAGGAGGAGAGACCGCTCCTCGGCAAAGACTACGAGGAGCAACAGAAGAGGGACCGCGAGGCTTTTGAAGGATACCAAAAAGCGCGTCAGGAAGCTGCACGACGTGCGCACCAGGAGGATATGGTGACGAAAGCCCGTCTAGCGCGCATGAAGGGCGACTACGCGGCGAGGAGGGAGGTCCTTGCCGCCAAGAAGACAGCAGAGTTTGCCAAGAAGCAGGAAACTGCCCGGAAGAAGATAGAGGAGGAGAAAGCGAAGAGAACGGCTGCTGCCCTCAAGGCCAGGGAGGACGAGCGACTGCGCCTCGAACTAGAGGAGAAGGCCCAGCGAGAGCGGGAGGAGGAGGAGAGGAGAATTGCGGCGGGCAAGTTTTGCTTTTTTTGCTCTTTATTTTTTCACCCAAATCATCTTTTGATTGTTCTTTGTAAACCCCAACAGAGAAAGAAGCAGAGGAGGAACGACTCCGTCAAGAAGAAGAAGCCCAACGCGCTGCCGAAGAAGCCGAGAAACGCGAAGCGGAAGAAAAGGCTGCCGCCATCCGTAAACAGCGAGAGCAAGAGCGTGCCGCTTCTTTCGAACAAGCTCGACTCCAGAGAAAGCGAGAGGAAGAGGCCGAGGAGCGGAGACAGGCGAAGGCAGCAGAGAAGGCAGCAGAGAAAGCTGGATTGCTCCGCAAACCTGCCGCACCTCCACTCGTTGCCCGCAGCAACAGCGGTGCTAACAGCGGAGAAAGCATACCATGGAGGCGTGGCGCGAACGTGGCGCCTAGTGCCACTCCACCTCGTGCAGAGAGTCCCGCACCGGCCGCGCCGAAATGGAAGTCAGCATCTGGCGCGCCAGTAGGTGGTAGTTGGCGAGCGAGAGAGGAGGCTAGAAAAGTTGCCGAGGCCGCCGGAACTGCTCCTTCACGCCCCGCTGCGAGGGAAGAGCCCAAGAAGGATGACGATGGTTTCCAGCCCGTTAAACCAGTGTATCGGCCTAGACAAATGCGGGGTTAGTTTTACTTGTATGCTGTCTTGTTGCGTTGTAGCCAAATTCATCTTTTACTGCACAAGCTCTAATTTTTGCATGTGCGAAAGGTAAGATAGGGATACTCAATCTCTTTCACAGTGGCTCGAGTTTGAGTGCTATCTATCATTCTTCGATTCTAGGACATGCCTCCGTGTGGAATTGGTATGTATTACAGATGATGATAGTTCTATCGGTATAACAATACGTACAGGGGTATTAGAGTACGTGGGGAGTCCAAAAGTATATAGGTTGGTTCTACATCTTCTCGTCCTCATCTGCAGCTTCCAGCATGAGGCCTGAAGACTCGAATCAGCACACCAATAATGGTAGAAACTGTGAATGACTGACTGCTCCACATCGAGGTCTGCATCGATGAGAGTACATTTTGTGGGTCTGCCTCTGCAATGGAGGTTCGGCTCATAGAAAATGAGCTGCATGAAACATTCATGAACAGAAAATTGGTATCTTACCGAGACGCATAAGCATTGTCTATTGAGGCCATGCTCATGTCGCTCGTGCGTCGGCTGCTTCGGTGAAGTCCCGCTGTCAGGTCGAGCGCCAAAGAGACGTCTGGTGGCTGGAACCTTCTGTCTGAGGTAGAGTTTCTTGGCGAACAGTAAGGCGAGCCGTCTGGAGTCATCACAGGACTGGGAATGTTGTCGGTGAGTGTATCGATCACAATGGAAGGTATATCTGAATTGGTCATCAGCCACAACACTTTGACAGTTAAAGACCTCGTCACCGTGTAGTTGTGCAGACAACCTCCGTTGTCTCTCTGCCAGATACCGCCGTCGAGTAGCTATCGTCTTCAATAAAGAACGAACACGGTCCAAGTTAACAAGGTCGGTGACGAGTTTATTCATCCCTGTCCGGGCGACAAGATCCTTCAAGCTTTGTTGTTTGAATTCAGCAATCGTAATTTCGCTTCGGAATGACGACTCACATAAGGGCTTCTCCATCCACGATGAGTTTATGGTGGGCGAGGAGAATCAGCATCTCGTTGAAGGATATACCGTGCTCGCCGTGCGATATAATAGCTTCATGGTAAAGGCGACTGAAAACGGCTCTCCGTTTCCTGATCCCAGCATAATCAATCTCATTCAATACGGCATCCAACTTGCCCACATCAACGCCCTGGATGACCTTGGATAACCAATTCAGACCAGGGTCTGGGGACTCTTTACAAGCCGCCATGATATTCGAGATGCTGTATTGGACAGGATAGACTCTGACTTCGAAGGCTCCATTGAGTTTCTGTTTTGAAGACGGCTTATCCATCTGTGACATAGTTGCATGAGGGAAGACGCACTTGGAAAAATCGAACGAAGTGAGAGGGTTCGAGATATCCAGTTTTGGTATTAGCAAACTCAGCCCAGACTTTCTTGAAGGATCGCATTTCTTCTCGAGTGATAGATTTGGCACCGCCAGCCGAAGTCTGAAATACATAAGAGAAGTTCTCCACAACGACACCTGTGAAAAGGTTAGTCCTGTACGGTATCATAGGATAAAAGCTGCATTTACCAGTGAACATGTTGACGAAAATATACTACAGCAATCAAATTAGCTCTCAAATTCACAATTGGAAGTAGGCGGTTTACCATGCTGAGCAGGTTCCAAGCAATAGCTAGAGACAAAGCCCATGCCTCGCTACCACAGTCCGAATCGGGCAGTCCCTGGGAGAAATTGGTACAGCGAGGATATGAGATAGTACTATTGGAGCATCAATTGAATACTGGTTCTTTGAAACTTTTGAAATGTCATACTAATCATGCATATATTGATTCCAGCCCTCCCTGCGAAGCCCCATAAATCAGTGAAGGAGTCATTTGAGTAAGGTTAAGTTGCTCACCCGACACTCATGAACACCAGCATCACGATGGCGGAACCCACAGATGAGTAATTTTGGTTCCTCGTCTCACCTGTGCTCCATTTTGTCAAGCCAAATACCTCAACGTACATGATAGCAAAGAACACAAAAAGGATGACCCATAGCCCGAGCAAGCTGATGATGACTGGCAAACTCGCCCTTTACGTGATGTTAACCCTGACTTCAGAGAATGAAGAAACAACGTACACTGCGGTTTTGAAGAGCATGTTTAACGCATCGAACCTCTGAACGAGCTTCAACGCAACGCTGACAAGAAAAAGTTTCTGAAGTTGCTGAACGATATAGCCCGCTGAACCGGATCGAACGATAAAAGTGGTTATGAAGCTTCCACCGGACACCACGATGTCGAAAAGATTCCATCCGTTTGCGCTGTAACTCCTCCACCCAAGGCCGAATAAACGAATGATGACATCGATTATATAGGCGAATATAATGGCCAGGAAGGCATCATCTACGTCGTCGATTAGCTGTGATCCCAAGGCAGGAAATATATGTACTCACTTCGGACCCTATCAACGGCTGCCCATGTAGTGAAATTTTGGGACCTAGTAAAAACTATGAGACCAGAATAAGGAATAAAAATGAACATACATTAAAGCCATGATCTGCAGGATGAAAACTAACGTCATCGTCCTTGACCACCAACCATGCTTGTAAACAGCACGATCGTAACACCACGCTCTGATGACGTTGCGAGGTCGAACCCGGGGTCTTCTTGATGGGTTCTGCCTCTTGAACAATTTTTGAAGATCGATCCATTCCCTCTGTGCTGCGGTCAAAAAAGCGGATCCTGTTTTGGTCCTAAAGTTCCCGATGATGATGCTGGAATAGGAGGTGAGATATTTCTCGCATAGTTGCAATTAGGGTGGGCATACCTGACGAAGAGAGTCAAAATAACTACTCCCCCCATGATGTTGTAGATGACGAAGAACAGGGCATTGTATTGAGACGCATTGGGAGAAGGTTGTTGTCCAGCCCCAGTAATGCTATTCGCAAATGTCATCACATCGATCCAACCCTCTAACGAGACGATCTCGAAAAGGATGAGCAGGGATGACCTGAAAGTGTCGAAGGAAAAGGTGGTAGAGGGAGAGGGGTTATCCCATGTCCGAGGGACCAAGATGCCGAACGAGTTCCCTAGAACTGTATTTGTATACTCGCCAGCACAGTTTGACATCCCAGCCACACTCGTATCATTACACTCCCTCATCTTGCCTAAGAAGATGTTGAGGCCCCAAACAGCGTACGGAATCATGTACAGAAGGGCGAGGACAGCTGCATCCAAGATACGAGATACTCCAGAGAGAATCAGTGATTGGAAGGTGTTACGCATCTTGTCGATGAGCGTAATGAGACGGAGTGCTCGCAGGGCCTTCAGGGCTCTCGTAAAACGACTGAGACCACCCACAAAAATGAGACCAGTGATCACGTTGACAAGGATCCCAGTCATGATTGTGAGGTCCAATATGTTCCAAATGCTACGGAGATAGGAATTTGGTGTGAACATGAAACCGTCTGCGATGACTTTGATCAAGAATTCCACGAGAAGGGTAAAGCCAAAAGCGGATTCGGCAATATCGAACCAAGCACCCTGTTGTGATCCATGCCTTACAAAGTAGTTCCGGCGGTAAACAGGGGTCGCAATGCTCTCGACAATGACTCCACCAATGACAGTAAGCAGAAGTAGAAGTTGGAAGACAGGGTGAGCAATGGGGGAATATGGTGTCCCGAATATCCGCTCCCCGTTTGATGGCTGGACCAGCTTTTGGCATGTCATTCGGAGGATGTTGTTCTGTGAGAAAATCCAGAAAGTCTTGTCATATGACGGGTGGTCCCGAATGAAATCAGCCTTTTGAGCTCGTAGCTCGTGTAAATCATCGGTCACTTCTTCAGAAGCTGGGGCCTCAGAATTCATCGAAGCAAGAAGCTCGCTATCGCAAACGTCATCAGGACTTGGAAGATCTAAAAGTTGAAATAACATACATATATCGGGCTGTCTCATCACTATAGCCCGTTTGGTTTTTTGCGCGCCTCAATGTTGCTAGGGGAATATCACTGGACTTTTCGCCAGAAAAGAGCCGATCAAGGGCGCTGAGAGACTTCGATGGATAGTGACGTGATTTGGACTTGCTGGTAGATGCCTGCGCATGTAATTCAGACAGTTGGAAAGGGTCAGAATTTCAATGACTCACTGCAGATGAGCGATCATCAAATCTCGGGACATTGTAGTCTTGGATTACGGATTTCTGCATCGGAAGAACAAGATTTGCAGGCAGGTTATCCACTTTCACCTTAACAGGATTGGCTTTTACCCAACGATATGGATTCAATCGACGAAACCATGATTTCGATCTCTGCTGAGCTCGATGAGCTAGGTGACTTGCCCAATAATCCGAAGCCTGTTGTTCCTTCTTGGACTCCTCCGCTACTTCAAAATTTTCATTTATGACAGCAATGAACATCTGCAGAAGAAGGACTTTTGTTGTAATTGGATCAGCATTGATGCTGTGAACAACAGTGACAGAAACACTTACAATTCGCAAATAGCAACCATGCAGTGACGAATATGGCAACGATGGATGTTTGTCCAAGTGGTAACTCTGAATCAGCAGCAATGTACAAGACAGTCGTCCAGTTCTCGGACGAAAAAACTTGATAGATGGCGAGGAATGCATTCCAAAGATCGCCAAAATTCGGCGAGGAACTGGCAGATATATCTCCGCGCAGCAGCTGAACCGAAACGAGTGCCGCAATGTAGTTAATCAAGAGCAGAAATAATAACATGTTCGCGAGAGCATACATGTTACCGAAGACCCTAAGCTGGCAAATCGTCAGCGATAGTTTCACATGCTATTGAGAACATCGACGTACCAAAAGAGGTTTCATTCGTGGAATAACAAGGATGACTCTATAAAACCTTGCAAGCTGAAAAATCGTGAACCAAGGGTAGACTGCCGATTTATGAATGATAGGGATTTGTATGATGGAGGAACCGATAGCCAGCGTGAAATCGAGCCAGTTGTTCCCATGCTGAAAAAAAGTTCGCCAGTGAGGCAAGGTCGCCAACAGTCGCAGAACAATCTCAACATCAAACAAGAGAGTGATGCTCAGCTCGCCATAGTACATGATGATCTCATGGTTAACACTGGTATCAACCGTACGTGTCGCCTGAAGAGCAAGAGAAGTAAGGGCAAGAAGGACCCAGCACCAGTAAGTATAGCTGTAGATCGTTTTTGCAAGATTTGATCGAACGGGTCGACGGCCATCAACAGTCGCCCAGCTATCGTCTTGTTCGTCAGGTACTGCGACAAGCCTAAGATACGAAAATCAGTATAAACGAATATATGCGAGGGAAATTCATACGGTGCGGCCCCGAAAGCACTCCTCTTTGTTTGAGAACGGATTGCCGAGAATGTGTTGGTAATAACCGCAACAAAAAGGTTGATAAGCCAGAAGTTGAGCACGATGATGGCGATGATAAAGAAGAAGCATGACACCCAGAACTCCGCATCAACCATAGAATACATCAGCGACGACCACTGTCAAGCTATCGGTGAGATGTGTGGAAATGTACAAGAGAGGATTACACACAGAGTTGGCACTTGCGATAATGATTACTTGAAAGATTGCAAACCAAATGGCATCGAAGCTCTCAAGACCTTGTTGTGGATTATTTCCCTCCTGCAAATACACCATGAAATAGAATACTTAAATGAATGTCTTTGCATACCTGGCATACTTGCCCAAGGGGACAGATGTAACCCTTGTATGTGGTAGATCTATTTCCATCACGCAACAGAAATCCTGTGGGAGCAAGGGTGACTGGGTCTATATAACCACCACAAAATTGTTGAATCGGGATTGCTGGTTGGCCAAGGGTCGGACTGAGGACACAGGTGCGCCTTAAAGACCCTCCAAAGGATTGGACACCTATTATACTGTCAAAAACAATCGTGAGAAGTGGTAATTATACAAAGCAGAAAAGGCCTTACGAGAACAGTACAATAGCGAAGATAACTAAATAAGCGACTTGCGTAAGGAGCGGACGTGCAATTTTCAGAGAATGCATGATAGTCTATGAAGATATAGTCAGATCTATCGTTCATCAGCAGTAATTGAAGACGAACCGTGGTACCAGAAGTTATTGTCAACAGGCGAGCAGTCCTAATCACACTCAGGGCCCGAAAAATCCCAATGTGGTATTGCCCCCGCTCGAAGCCAGACATTGCTAGCCAAAACGTTATCCAGAAGCTTATAATGGCAACAAAGTCGATCCGGGACCAACTCTGCCTCAAGTACGGGACGTTCCTGTGAGCTTTTTCGTGGATACGATCGATGTTCAATCGGAATGGAAGGAAGAGCTGCTCTCGACTGTCTGATTTGAGGACCTGTGGTAAATACGTCGTATCGTTCCCCTGTGCTTTGTTCGTGAATTCCTCAGGCAGACGGTTGATGTGGTCTGGGGGATAGGAGTTGCTATGGGCGACATCAGAGGGTGGCGGAACGTTAGGGTAGGCAGCACCAGGTGCATAATAAGATGGTGGAGCCTTGAGCGTGAAAGCTCGTAACAAGCCATCTCTGAGATTTCTGAACCGTTTGCGGACGGTTCCCCCTCTGTTGAGCGCTCCCCGCGAAAGGGAACCCGAGCGGTGCAGAGATTCACTTGCAGAACCAGAGGACGTAGACAAATAAAGGTCGGATTGCCCATTGAAAGGGGACTGAAGGAAGGAAACAAAAGAAATTTCGGGGTCGAATAGGAAACCAGACACACATATTCGAGCAAAAGCCTCCAGACTTATGTTAGAAGAAAAAGTGAATTCGAGCCCCCGATGGTGATAGCAAAACCGACTTACGTGAATATAATGAATAGTACAAATAGAGCATAGTCCTCCCAAGCATGGAAATATCCTTTGATGGGGGGCGGAATAGTGTCGTCCGAGGGAAGATTTAGAGGAGCAGATGCTTGTATGGTTAAAACGACGGCGTTAATAATAATTAAAGCAAGGATCGTGGGTTCAGTCCAACTGTGTGACCGTCAATATACTGTTTTGAGGAAAATTGAACTCACTCACGGATATACAAGGAAATCGAACAGGGCAAGTCGCAGCTTACTCTCCGGGCCTAAAAACCCTAATGTCCGACCTCGGATAGGCAGTGCCTTTTTTAGATCAGGCAGCGGCTGGTCGTCTACTTCATCCTTATCTTCCAACTTTTGGCTACGCGACGCGCTTTCCCCCTCTGCGAGTCGAATTTGTTTCTCCAATCCAGCGGAAGCCAAATTGACGACGCGTAAGGATGCTCGGCGTATGTTATGGGACATGGACTTGATGGCGCTCTCCGTCTTCTTGAGTGGTGAGGGAGATACGCTGTAACGAAGCGTCCTTCTCCGAGAGCGAGGTGTCATTGCTGCTGTGTTTTCGGGGTCGTGTTCGTGGTAAGAGATATGTTCCCCATTGTGAGACATGTTCGCTGTCAAGTGAGCTTCGTCGTCCTCCCGATGCCCGTCATCCGACTCGAACTCAGGCGGTGTTGCAAGCGAAGCAGTCGAGGGACCGGCTTGGGAAGTTGTGTACTGCTGCATGATTATATCTGGGCTTCCAAACCCAGCGGACGATGCGAAACTACGATCATGAGTTAAGGAAAAGGGATCGTCGGTATTTGAGAAGGCCGACGGTGAACCCGAACCGAGTGCTGATGATGAGGCCAGCGTGCTAGGATGCGGTATGTCGACAGTATCAAGTCGAAGTGGGGCCTGCCCTCCTTCTGAGAATCGCTGACTCCAACTGGTCCGCCGCCGCGTAATCGAATCGCGGGTGTCTGAGGGTCCTAATGAAGGCGATGGTGGTACCGAACCAGTGACGATCCGGGCTGGAGAACTGGAGAAGTGAAGAGCAGAAGATGATGATTTTGGAGTCGTCGGGGGTTGGTAAGTCGATTCTTGATATTCCATAAGCTTATATAAATGAAAAGGAAAGGAAATATACGGGCCGTCGTCGAAGACGCCGAGGATGGTAATGGACAACACGCGCGACGGCGACAACACTCGTCAGTGCGTGACAACGTGAGAATATGCAAATTCCATAATAAGATTCAGAAGCGTGTCTCTCTAATTCAAAGTTACATTCTGCATATCTTCTGGTTTCTGGATGTCGTGAAGCTAGACAATGTCCTACTAGATTTTTTTTTTTTCAACCGACCATGCTGCGTTTTCGACCACGAAGTCGGACTAATGACCTTGGGTGAGGGTTTCGAAAGTCCAAACCACAAAAAACTCACCATCATCGAGACGCCTACCAATCGTGGTCCATTCTTTGCCCACCTGAGTAGCATACGCACCCAAGATCGACGAAAAAAGGGGCTCTGAATCCGGATGTGTTGATGCAAATGCACGTTCCAGCACATAGAGATCGACCGCTTTATCTTCGACTAAGCTAGAGACGTATGAAAGACCAAAGTCAATGAGAACCTGCTAGCTGTGAGATGGCACGCTTCAGCAAGGATCTTGTATCTCACCAGTTGCTTCGGCGGTTCTTCTGAGGACTTGAACGTTGATGGATGTCGAAGCATCATATTCGACGTCGTCAAATCACCATGAATGATATCCGCAGAGTGCATTTTGCCCAGCTCAGTACCAATGAGACACATTAGAGTTTCTAGTGAACGGATAAGATGAAACCAAAGAAGAGAGGAAGCAGGCACACCGACAGACAGACCATATTCTCTGAAAGCGTCGGGATCCTCTATCGCATGATTGGCAGCGCTTGCAGCTTTGCCGCCCTGTTCATCTTCCTCGTCGTTCGTAGCACCGGGCAACAACCGTCTGACACTTTTGCCTTCTATCCATTCAATCCCCAATACCCCTGCAGCAGCATCAACCATCCGGATACCCGGCACGCTCACCCCGGAACTGTTGATGTCGAAGATAAATCAGGTGTGCCAAACACCAACCGAAGACATACCGAAGACATTTGAGAAGCGCCCTTGCCTCTCCAGTCACGCGAGAACGCGTTAACGAAGCATCGAGGCTCGGATGGCGGTAATTTTTCTGGAAGCGATACTTTAAGAGAATCGGAGGCGCATCTGGCGTCAACCGAGCTTGGTAGACTTTCTGTCGGTCGAATCAAACGGCCGTGAGGACCACGTATTACATGATCGAAGAAGACTTGCGGCTTCGGCACCTTGAGATATTGGTTTCGCAGTTGCAAGCAGGGCTGGAAAAGAAGGAGAACCTGGCATCATGATGGGACTATTGAGGTGATGTCCCTATTTGACGATGCTTGATCTTCAGGTCATTGCGCCACATTACACACCCCTGTCAAGTACTAGTACCTACTCCCTTTGGCATGCCAGAACAATGTGGGTGGACGGCTTTCTCCCGGTCATGGATCTCTAATCCTATGGTGCAGCACAATACTTACCTGCTGCCTCCGTTCCATTGATAAAATCTCCGAGCCTTCGCGTGCCGCATCCAGTGAGTAAAGTAATCGATAGTGCTTGACTTTACCCAATACGGTCGATCCGTTCTGTAAGGTAGAGCTTCCACCTGATATACATCCGCTCCCAGATTCTGTAACAGCATATGTACGTCCTTCAATTCCACAGAATCCTTCCATTCATGCGATTCACTAGTTTGTCTATCCGTTTACACTGGAGCCCCACGTCATCACGCTGGAATCGTCACGCAGGACAACGCTTGCCGCTCACGCGGCTCGTCGAGAAGCATATTTGCAGTCGCGTCAAGAGGAGAAAGAACGTCGAAAACGCGATGCGTTGCGGAAAATTGCTCCTGGGTTTGAGCCACAGGGTTCTGTCCTGGTCCCCATGAGGACCAGCAGCCTAGGCGCCACCGTCCCTTCTACAGAGGAAGCAGATGGAGACTTTCGACCCGGCCATAAGGACACAAAATCAGTGATGGAAGACTTGGTGGATCAGTTGGCTGTACTAGAGTCTGGTTCGAATGTTTCCGGAGGACAGTCATAACACAAATTTCAACAACATCCCCGTTCACCACACGAAGTTCGAAACGATTATGAAGAATACATATATTTTACTCGTGTTGAGTGCTCGCCCCGTTTCTTCCCTTCGAGAGTGAATATTTCGCAACATTTCTGACGGAATAAACCGGAAAATACACCGTGCGTGATCACATTATCTCCTGTCTCATCAAGAACACGTTGAATCTAATGTTTGATGAGATAGGGACTCAGTAATCATCTCAAACTCCGTAAAGCTGTCCAATTGAGTTCATAAACTGCCGAACAAATTAACAGCATCATTTAGTGGGCTGGAGGAATGTGGGCATGGCACGTTCAAAAAAAAATTTACAGTGGCTTTAGTCGATGCGTTCTCCCGTTCCTGTCATGGAGCACTGCTCACCCTGAGGCGCCCTATCACCTTTTAGCGACATATCCCTTTTCAAGCGATGTCTATCAGGCGTTCCGTCATCAGAAACTGCACTGCTTCCGGAGATGGCGAAACGCCAGGGGATAACAAAGAATTAGTCAACGGAGACGCAGCTTCCAATATCAGTACCGCGCCTGACATGTGGACTTAATGAGCTTCAAGGTCTGTATCCAAAGAACACGGAGAAAATATAACACACAGCGGAGGTCTCTGGTTCCCGTTTCTTTCTCCCCTGGAGCTAGCGTGCCATCTCTACCCGTTGGAGGTGTGGTTATAGCGGTAAGTATAAAATAGGCCTTCAGAATCCGCCTAACTGATCTCTAGGTGAAAGATAGAGGGCTGGCTTCTCACAAGCACTCGATAGTGGGTAGCCAGGTGATGTACCATAAGGCTGCATTGGTAACCTGCAAATATGCCTTTTCGACTCTCGGCGTCGTGGCTTGATGACCGAACGCTCGTGCAACCCAGAACAGTGAAGTATTACTCGTAAGTAAATACTTACTGACGGCTCCGAGTCACCACTGCTTGCCAACAGGAATCCGGTTACCAGATCGAACTTGCATCATATCTCTACACCGACTAGTCAAAAGGTTCCGAAGCCATGTTTGTCGCACTGCGCTATTAGGTACAATTGACTTTGGAGGGAAGTAATATGATCCCAAAAAAGTCGGACGAAGGACTCCACCGATGTGTATGTGTGTTTGTTGTGCATCCCAAGAATCGTGTTATGCTCACAGACCAAGCCGCCATATCGGTGTCCCGTCGCTGCAAATTCGCGATTCACGGAGTGCTTTACCTTTTTAAGGGAACTGCCATGGCGTTAAAAGGCTGCGCGTGGTTCATTTGTTGAGGCGCTTACTTCTATCTATCTCATCCACAAAACCGATGGATCCATCTCGATATCGTGTTCGATTATTTTTCGATCTTTGTCGCGCTGTTGTCCTTCCCTCCCTCGTTTTTCATGCCGCTCTAAAGTGTTCCTGGAGACCTCTTGGACCCTTGGCTTTACCATTTCACGTCGGCTTCATCATTTTATGGTCTCTATTCAGAGGAGCCTGGGCGAAACTTTCACAAGCTACAGAGGCAAGGCGATTGGGTGCGCGGCCTATACCCGAAATAGTCGGGAAATGGCCGGGAAACATCGATGTCTTGTTGAAGATGTTGCGGGCGTTCAAAACAAGTTATCTTTATGATGTCTATCTCGATCTCTTTGAGGAATATCAATGTACGACGCTAAATGCCAGGATATTATGGAGCGATAACGTGCGCTGTTTTGTCCTTGGGAACCTCTTATATGGCCTCCTACCGCTTTCTAGGTTATCACTATGGATCAAGAACACATGAAATTCATATTAGCGACTGGATTTAACCACTTCTGGAGAGGAAATTCTCAAAAAGAACGGATGTATGCTTTCACATGGATTTGCAGTTCGACGTCATTTCCTAATTGTGTTGGCAGGGAGACTTTTTTGGGCACAGGCATATTCAATCGTGATGACGAGGTGAACCTGGTTCTCTACTTGAATGAATGACTTCTTTTGACAGACATATGTGATAGATCTGGAAGATGGTGAGCGTCCTCGACCAACGAGAACAGACCCTAAGTAACTTCCTTGTAGCATCGCAACATGGCACGACCTTTCTTCGCCCGCGAACGGATAACAGACTTCGACATTTTTGAAAAGCACATCACGCGAATGCTATCAATAATTTCCGCGAACGAGGCGTTAGGCCATCCAAGCGAGGCCCAAGATCTATTCTCTCGCTTCAGCATCGACGTCGCATCCGAATTCCTGTTTGGAAAGAACCTTGATACGCTCTCTGCATCACACCCTGTCCCAGGCGAAGCCGTTATGGGACCCAAAGGTTCAGCCACGACGGATCTTTGGGGTTCCTTCGTAGGCGCATTCGAGACAGCCCAACTAAACGTCACAGCAAGGGGACGCATTGGAAATCTCTGGCCTTTATTTGAGCCTTGTGGCGATAAGATTCAACCGCATGCGAAAATCATACATGACTGGTTAGACCCGTTGGTCAAACAAGCGCTAGCAGATAAAGCACAAGCCAACAAAGCAGGAATTTCTGATCCAGTCGCCGATAAAACGTTTATGGAACATCTTGCCGACAGCACGGAAGGTGTGCGTTCCGCTTGTCTTCGTCCATGTATGTGTATGACACCCATCCAGATCCTATCCTTATCCGCGATCAACTCTTAAGCATGTTATTGGCAGCAAGAGACACAGTATGTGCCTTCTTTTGAGATCGAACCGTGTCACCCATCCATTCCCAATCCATCAGACTGCGTGTGTTCTGACATTCGTCATATATTTCATGGCGATCCACCCGCACGTCACGGAACGTTTGCGAACGGAAGTCCTCGGGTATTGTGGCCCGCAAGTACCTCCGACATATGCACAAATCAAGTATCTGAAATATAGTAAGCGCCACAAACCTGTGCTTCCCCCTGTTTCAAACCACTCGTAATGATAGTGCGTGCTGTCATAAACGAGACTCTACGACTTTTCCCTCCTGTGCCTTTGAACGTCCGTGAGTCTCGGGCGGAGGCATGTCTCCTCCCACCTTCCGATCCTACGCACTCTGCAAACGACCACCGCCGATTTTACATGCCAGCGGCCACGACAATCACCTACCTTCCTCTTCTCGTGCAGCGGAATAAAGCCTTGTGGGGTCCCGATGCGGATGAATTTGATCCCGAACGATGGCTGCAGCCTGATCGCATTGCCAGATATGTCGCCAACCCCACCATGTTCACGCCCTTTAGTGCGGGACCGCGCATAGTGAGTCCATTCGCTCAATTCAACGTCCAACGCACACCGACCTCAGGGCCATTCCAAGTGTATCGGTCAGAATTATGCGTACAATGAGATCTCATATCTCCTCGTCAGATTGCTGCAGAAATTTGAGAAATTTACCCTGGCGCCGGAGGTCCAACCACAGGGCTCCTTACCTCCTCCTGAGTGGAAAGAACGGAGAGGTAGGCAAGTGACAGAAAGAATATGGCCCAGTGTGGCCATAACACTTTACGTAAAGGTATGCTTGTTTGTCAATAATTCCTTCTGTGTCCTTGACGCCTACTCAGGGAGGGATGTGGGTTCACTTTCATAAGGCCGCATCTTGATTGTATCAAGATTGTAATACCCGAAAAGAATCAGCGAATTGTAATTCCTCATGTAAAAAAGTCAGCAACGTTGTTTTACAGTTTGAATTAACTCAAAGCATGCATCCGGAAGGTCTTCCATTAGAATCGTGCGCCACAGTAGTTGTGTTAGCTCCCTGTCACGATAAATTTGGGAATTTCTGGAAAGATGTTGGTGATATCTACCTTCCTTCATCTATGGCCCGAATATATCACTTCGATCTATGAGACTAATGTCCGTATCATCGTCGCCATCTTCGTTATCTTCGTCTTCTGATCCAGGAGTGCACCCTGAAGATTTCTCTCGCGATCAACAGCAAGTCTTGCATCAACCTGCTCATCGCCTCCGGCGTAGTCTCTGAGGGCAAAGCCGATCAGCGGTGAAAAATATTCTCCGAAACGCGGCGTCACTTGTCGTATTCAGCTCTCGATGATCCAACTGCCTCAAAAAACTGTTGGATACCATCTCCGGTCATACTTGACACACCAACCGTCTGATGGAAAAAATTAAAAGTGTAACAGAACAAAATGAATCGTTGACTCGCTGACATAAGATGCTTGTAAAACTCGTCCAAAACCAAACTCATACTATTCATTAGTTTGTTCATATATGTCGGTTCACTATGTGAAGCTGAAGCTGCCTGAAATTCTTTGAAATCCTGCATACAATCAAGGGCTAAGTCGTGAGGTTGAACGTCTGTCTTGTTAAACACTAGGATGAAGGGGAGCTTCGTTTTGTATAATATGCTGTGTAGGCGAGCGATGAGCGATGATACAAATGTGGATATTTTAATCTGTCCGGGAATAGCATAGCTGGATGTCATTGATAAGATCGTGGGCGGAAAGGAGAGTGAAAGTACTCACTCGTTTCTCAAATCGAACTCTGCTTCATAACCTCTGCATTGGCGTCCCGTATGTCTATGTTGGGCTCGAAAGGAACGTGGGTGACCGCAGGATCAAGGTTGAGAATGTATGGAGGCGAGGGGGGATTGAGAGAATGTTGATTCGTTGAACAAAACGTTGATTTACCAGCGCCTATGGCTATAGCTCAAAACTTGTGACAAATATCACGTGCGCGTTTAATTATTCAACGACAACTTAATAGTTTCTTCTCAACATGACACTCGAACGACTGTGAGCACCTCCAGCCTCTCCAAAACGACGACATCCAACGTAATCCTCATAGCCGAGCGCAGCTTATGAAGAACACAGAATTCTATCCTTCAATCTACCGTCAGAAGCAGATCAGAGATTTGGACGCGTTGACATCCCCGTCGGCACTGTCTTAAAGAACAGGTGGGTATCATCGATCCTTTCCCTCTCTTCCTATTAACGGTTCAATCATAGAATGGAATGCGTTCAAACAGGCTTACATACCGCTGCTTATGCCGGGATATCTGGATCAGCAACTTTAGGCGCATTCTCCATTGTTGTATCTGGGGGGTACGAGGACGACTATGACGAAGGTTATTTTATGTATGGTGCGAATCGCTTAGTCACCACCACTTTGGGACAGCGGCCAATTTGGGGCTGGACCGGACCAAGTGTTGGCCTCGTCGCCCGGGACGACCGCACCCGCAACAATTTGGTGGCCAGCGGGCTCGCGTAGATAGATTCGTATCACGCAAATTACATTTTCGAGACTACAATGGAAGAAATGGTAGCGGGAATAAACACAATCTATGCCACCAAGAAAATACCTCAAGGAAGCTGCAGAACGAGCACGCGCGGAAGCATTAAGAGTGCGGGCGGCTGCTCGAAAGGAGCGGGAGGACAGTCAACAACCTGTGGCAAGCCCTGAAGTGCAATACGACACATTACCTGAGTCCCCACTCAATGTCGTCGACGAGGTCGCCAGCCCCAATTCGGAATCAGATTGTGGATATATGGGTGGGATCAACATGGTGGACAGCATGGATGAAGAGGACAATGAGAGTGATGCTGAGGGCATTTTCGTGGCTGGATGGGAGTCTCTGGATGAGTTTGATGCTGCTGATGTCGAAGAGATGAAGAAAAAGGCCGTGGTGGTTGATTCCAGTGGTACTGATGATGAAGAGCCCGTCAAAGATGTGTATTCCGAGCTGGCTACTGGATTAGAGGCAAATGACTGGAACAAAATTGAAGCAAACCGGTCTCTTGGATACAATGGGCACTCCAGCCGCACACGACGGCGCCATGCTCAAAAGGCTCGGGCGCAACAGGAGGAACGTGAAAAAGCAAAGAATTCGTTAGTATTCAAGGATTGGCACTTGACAATTCACTCACTTATTTGCCAGAAACAAGCCCGATGTCGTGCTCATGCGAAAATTCTTCATTCCGCGGCCCCCACCCCCACAGTCTTGCACACCAACCCCCGTTGCTGCCAACATATGCTCAGAAAGAAGGGCGTGGGCCGCGGACTCCATCAAAGCGATGTCATTTGTTCGACAGTGGGGTGGCTTGAAGGAGCGAGTCAAACTCTTGAATATGGAAAGAATTATGATGGATATTGGACTGGAGAGCTGTTCGTCAAACAGGTATCTTTGTTCCATATTATTCATGCAGAAAACTCATAACCTTTCCAGTTGATTGAAAGAATACTTCCTGCATTTGAGCAGATTCACGGTCCTGGCTATCAGGCATTAATTATGGTTGACAACTCACAGGGTCACTCTGCATATGCCGAAGATGCTCTTGTCACATCTCGGATGAACGTGAATCCTGGTGGGGCTCAAGCACGAATGCGAAATGGGTGGTTCATCCAAGATAACAAGAAGATCTCTCAACCGATGATCTTTCCCTCAACACACTCACAATATGCTAATCAACCCAAAGGACTTCGACATGTTCTCAACGAGAGGGGTTTCAACACAAAGGGCCTGCGTGGCAAGTGCAAAAAATGCGAACCTGGTGCAACTGCATGTTGTTGTCGCCGAATCTTGGGTAATCAGCCTGATTTTCGTGCTCAGAAGTCACTTGTGCAGGAGACAATTGAAGCAGCTGGGCACCTCTGTATTGTGCTCCCCAAGTTCCACTGTGAACTCAACTTTATTGAGTTCTTCTGGGGTGCCGTCAAACGTTATCTTCGAGAGAACTGTGACATGACATTTGACACTCTCAAGGACAATATGCCGATCGCACTCAAATCAGTATCACTTGATACAATCCGGAAATGGGAGCATAGGATGCACAGGTGGATGGATGCATACAGGGAGGGTTTGGAAACTCGGCAGGCTCAACTAAAGGTTAAGGCATTCAGCTCTACAAAGTACAAGTCTCACCGTCGTATTCCTGAGTCTGTTGCTGAGGCCTTTGACACTTAGCGAGGCTCTGCGTCGAAAATTTCCTTTTTAGGAGTATGACTAATATACCATATATAGTAATGGCCAAATCTATCTGTGCCAAAAATTTGAACTCCCTGAATATTGACGCTATTGGAATTCTGTCTTGGGGATCGATGCCTCTCATTGAATAGAGCATTTTGGCAAGAGGACTAAGAAAAAGGCTGGAATTTGCGAGCTCCTATGCAGTTGTTACATTTTGGTGGTGACTAAGTGATTCGCACCATAGGTCGATTTCAAATCGCGTTGCAACGCCTTCTCATCAGTCTTTGATAGCAAATACACCGGGACAGGCAAGTAGTCGTTACTTATAAATCACAATGCCGCTTTAATTCGCCCTAGGTGGTCAAGATGACGCGTTTTCTGTATTTGGCAACCTCAATATTGCGGTGCTATATTCATAATGTTCTTAGGGAACTGGGGTGCAGATAAGAGATCAGACATTTCATCACAAGAACAACATGGCTTTGAAGGTGAGTCATCCATTCAGCTAGTAGATGAGATATTCATTTATTACACCATATCGAAGAGATCTGAATCGTCAGGAGGTCCAGTCCGAGTTATTCGCGGGCCAAATCCCAAGTCAAAATTCGCTCCGATAGAAGGGCGAGTATAACTACAGTCTCCCGGTCTTCATGCGGAAGCGCTGAGAATAATTATCATCCAGATATCGCTATGACGGACTCTACAAAGTAGAGAAGGTACCTCTTTGGTTCTCTACCTCTGTGTTTGAAGCATTGTTCGATCACCCAAACATAGGCTTACATGGACAAAGGCAAAAGCGGGTTCCTCATTTGCAGATATGAGCTACGCGTGCGTTTCGAAGTCACTCAATGTTTCAAACTCAACTAAGCCCTTTAAAAGCGTCTCCCGGGGCAACCACCCCTACCTGTCATTCGTTGAGGGCATGTCGAGACGTTGATAAACATCCATGTTCTACAGTCTGCACTTCATGTACATCCTACATACTTTGGGACGTCCTTATCTAAATCGGCCTTTGCTGTTCAGCAGGGATTCTAGGTCAAGACATGGGTTAAACATTAAACGCTCCCCCATGTTCATGATGCAATGTAATTGACTTGTATGCGACAACATGCTCATTTCTTTAACTCTTCACACCCCAGGAATCAGTCTGCGCAAAATAAGCATCCTTGTCGCTCGTTGCCTGTTCTTGTGCCTCTTCGATGATTGTTTCTCCGTTCGGACGGTTCGGTGCAACGTTCAACGTTCAACTTCCATCTCTTCCAGCCCCCTGCTCTCCGGGTAACCGAGGAGGTATCACTATCAGGCTTCTGGGTGCCTGATTGACCAGCAGGCTCTGATCTCTCGTTCCAGAGGAACTCAACCACTTCTCTCAGGTTTGCTGGATCGCCCTGGACAACGTTCCCTTCAACCAGGTGTTCGGTCGTATATCGAAGAGGTCTCAACTATCTGGACATCCGGTCCAAGTGACACGCGCGCCTGCAAACATTGATATTCTCAACGTGTCGATCGCTGCGTCCCCTCGCCTAGGGCTATGTCATTTGTGTAGACCCCTCAGACAGTAAGTTTTCTCCGGATGCCATAACTATTCACTCCCTGATTGATTTATGATACAGTCTGGAAATGGCCCGGAGACTCAATCCTCCCGTTTGTCACCAAGACCAAGCGGTCAGATCACTCTGCGTAATATGGTGTTCCAGCGGCGTTTCTTGCTCCGTCTCTCGCGTCGGCCGTCGTCAATTCTGAGGTCAAATACCCAATCATCACCTTCTCAGACAAGTCCCTCAGCCATCGAAGACACAATTGTTAACTGGTTCCAACCTGTTTTTTCGTCAACTCCAGGCTCCTCCGATTCATGTGCCCATGTGGCTTGTAGTTGTGCGGCGTCAACCACCGCATACCGCCCCTCCTCTCTGCATTCAGCACTCAAGAGCAGGGCGTGGGCTGTCATGTTTCTGCCTGGCGTTGTTGACTGGATAAGAGTGCGATAGATAAAACGCAATACAGTGGTCCCAAGATATGCAAAAGATACGTACTCAAAAAAAAAAAAACTATTTCTGTTGTCCAACATCTAGATGGCTCTGTACAACTGCTTGCTCCCAGTCTCCAGCCGAAATTGTTGGGCGGCCGGCAGCATACCAAATACGGGACAGCCAATTTGCTGCACCCATATACCGTGGTAGAGTGGAATATCCCCGACCGACCAGTATTAAAACATGACACCCATGCTTCTCTGCTTCAGGCTTACAACTTTGGATTGCACTGTGACATGCTTGTTCCACCTCTGGTATGCCAAGCTGATCGACAAACGCACTCCATCCCAAGTTCTTTGCTATTGCTAATGCTAGTTCCTGACATCGTTTTCGGCTCTTCAGATTCACCAAAAGGGATAGTTTCTTTTCAGGACTGAGGCTGTCATCCCCGCGAAATAAAGCGTAACAGTGAAGTAGCGTAGCGGTGTTGTTTGCAGTGTGCAATGGACTATTCTGGAGAAGTTTTTTGGCTAGGCAGAAAAGTTCTTGCTCGTCCTGCAGAGAAAGTGTTGGTTGCTTCGATGGATGTGACGCGGCGTGCACAGACTCGGAGACACTGGTGCCAGTGCCATCATCATGCGGAGAAGGCCCCACACACTTGAACCTATGGAAGGCTGCTTTAGACGAATGAAGCGAACGGAAAGGGATGGTGTGTGGTTCCGACTGCGGACACGGCTGGAAGCAGATGTTTGCGGTAGTGTATAGCCGACCTATTTTGTCTCTCCAACGGTGGATCCATTCTCGCACGTCACAAAGGCTCCGTTTCTGAGTTGAACGTGAAGGTTTCACCGATTTTTCTGGCCCAAAGTCATGAGGATGCTGCTGCCCACGGTTCCCCTGTTCGTCCACTGATCCTGGACAATGTGCCGAAAGGTTGCATTCATCTGCGTGCTCTGCAAGAAGGGCGTTTACAAAAAAACCTCCACAGTACTTCCCTGATCCGGAGACTGAGATCGATGGAGATTCTTGATCTTCTTCTGTGGCTGCGAGTAACGACCAATGTGGGCTTTCCCAAGCCCCAGAGTAGCAGGCAGTGGTGATAAGCCAGATCGTTCCCTTGGCCTCTCGTACACATGTCTCCAGTTCTGACTTTTCTAGTGGGTAGGACTCTTGATCCCCATCGCCAATGATGAACAGACCACCATGTTCTCCGTGTCCAACCAAAACCAAGACTAGAATGTCGCCTTTGTGTAACGCCGCTGCCCGTTTAGAGACCTCAATAATATATGCCGCTCGCAGAGATTTCAAAGGTTGATGGATTGTTTCGAACGGTGTTGGTTCGAAAAGGATCCGGCCGCAATCAGGGTTGCCCAGGAGGTAAGTTTCCCTGCCAAGTCGGATGGGAACACCGCATAGCCAACTGCTGAGGTGCTCAGTAGCGCCAATCAATTCCCGCAGGACAAGAAAGTCAACGGCCATCCAATGGTCTTGTTCATGTCCAAGGTTTGTGCTGCCAAGAAGTCCACAGACACTTATAGACTGTCGGAACTTTGAGGGGAGAAAGCGAGAGAGGGATTTCAAAGGAGAGGAAACAGGCCGATAGCTGGATGACATGGATGACGGGGAAGTCTTCCTTTATCTTATAGGAGTCAGATGTTCTAAAGGAGACAGAAAGGAAAACTCAATTCTGGGATACAAGCTACCTTGTGCATTGCAAAACCATCAAGCACTTCAAACTTGCCCCCTAGCCTAGTAGGCCCTCGAGTCAAAGCATCAACCACCCCTGCCTGTCACTGGTTGATTGTGTTAACACCCACGTTCACTGATACATTGTGTAAGCTAAAAACAAGAATTCGGCAACAGGGATATTTTGGCGTAGAAAGCATACATTCCCAGATGTGAAAAAAAGTTATACGAAATAAGTATATCGTCGCATACATGTCAATTACATTGCATCATGAACATAGGGAAGAGATTCAATCCAACATTCCCGAACCTAGAATCCCTACAAACATGGCTCCACCACCACCACCACCCACCACAGCACCGACCAGCCCATGTTCCCATAAGACATCATAAGACATTCCAATTATTTTTAACGCCAAGACGACGGACTGAACGGGAAAAAAAATTCATCAGTTTAGCATAAAAATTTCAAAACACCGGCACCGAATACATAAAAAAAGGACGTACCCAAATCTCTGACCATCACCAAGTGAAATCAGTGGCGTACCCAATCCATCGGCGGTGAGGTACGGAATCCTGACATACGATGCCCCCCCAAGTCAGCTTTCCCAGTTCGACAGAGATAGAATAAAAAAACTGACGTATTGCCCCACCAGGATTGTACGGTATTGAGCCCGATACTCCCGTTCTTCGGATATTGCAAGCAGAAGAAGATGAGCACCGCAGAGACGGCGACGCCAGAGTCCATCGCCGCCGAGAAGACGTAGTTGTACTTTGCCCACCAGTCAAAGTGGCGCCTGCGAATGACGTACTGGAAGATGAACCCGACAATCGCCCAAGGGACGTAGTTGACCGCGCTTGCGGGGGGGATAGATCCAGTGCCGTTGAAGATGACGGGGAAGCTGACAAGTTCGGTGAGGAAAACTACGACGCAATCATTTGATGCGGCCGCGACTTACTTGACGTAGCGGAGCCAGCTGTTGGGGTACTTCAAGTTCAAGAGGTAGGTGACGACCGGGCACAGGACGCCGACGAGGAAGAAGAATACCAAGCCTGCGGGGTGACGTTTTAGCAAGGCGGTCGCGTTCGTAGCGCGGGGTGGCAAGGCTTACCGTAGTAGACTTGACCTTTCGAGAACTGACGAGCGGGGCCAATGACACCCCAGATGATGCTAGCCGTTCCGAAGACCTCGGTACTGGGACAGATGAAGCCGTCCTTCTGAGTGGGGGAGCAGATGTTGTCGACGTTGCTGAACATCCAAGATTGTACCCCGAGCTGTACCGTGCCAGCAATAACCGTCGCGACGACCTGGCACATGAACATCGTTCTACCAAGCGAGAAAAGTCATCAAACAGGTCGTGTTGTCGAGGAAAGACGACGTACCTTGGTGGGATCTTCATGTAGTGGCCGAGCTTGAAATCAGAAGAGAATTGTAAAGCTGACGACGCTCGTCAGAACAAGGGTCTCGTTAGCATCGAGAATAATCTCACCTTGGGACATGGTGATATAACCCCACGTCTTGAACAACATCATGGCAATCGGATGACCAGGGAGAGCATATCCAATGATGAGCTCAGTGATGACGTTGAGCCCGACTTGCTGATTAGTGATGGCCTGGATCATGCCAATAGGGATAATATACACGAAAGCTGAAATGGACTCGATTGCCTACGCCTGGAACGTTAACTGGGATTTGAAACTTACAGATTACGAGAGCAAGGATGAAGTATTGTCTAAGGAATGCGCTTCAGTCTTCGGGGAGAAATGCAAGTACTGTATTATTGACTTACACAGGGAACTGTGGTCAGGGAGGGATCAGATGGGGAAGGCAAAGGGGAGCCTACAAACTCACCTGCGTCGGGAAACATTTGATGGCGACGATACCGATGGCGAACTGAGACACTGAAGAGGGAAGTTAGAGCGAGTTATGCAGGGTAGAAGCAGACTCGTCGTACAGAAGACGACAGCATACCACCACTCAGGTACCTGCTTATAAGCAGACATCAATCGAGCGTGAATGTCAGGTTGCTCGCTCATGGAAAGGCGAGACTGCCTCCAGATCTGTTTGCGGAAGTAGAGGAAGGCGTGTGTGAGGGTAGCCGTGATGGACGCAAACGAAAGGCCGTAGGAGATCGCGAAGGTGGTCGAGATGAACAGGGGGCTATACGACTTGTACGACGCTTCATCAAATGTTCCCTGGTCATTGAGAATCCTCGTGACGTTGTACTTGGCACCTGTGTTGTCAAAGGAGCCACGCGACGATATCCTTTATACATTTCTCCATTAACCAAAGTCTCGGCGAGAATGAGATCAACTTACGGCATGAATTTCGAATACCAGGTGTTCGTGTACTAGTTGAATGTTGTGAGGAAGAGGTGTCGAGAGAGAGACGGAGAGGACATACATAGAGAGCAGGTGTTAAGATCCCTAGGAAGTAAAATCAGACGAGATATCCGTCGCGGGTGTACATTGTGTACTTACAGAAGAAGAACACGAAACCGGCAGCAATGTTTGCCTCAGCCCACCATGGAGTGGCCAAAGGGGAACCAATGTAGGCAATCTAGAGCGCTTATTAGAACTGCATGGAATCATGAAGCGGAAGAGGCAAACCTGAGCCCAATCGAAGGTGATCAAGCTCATACCCATTCCGTGAACATACCCGAACATTTGATTGAGGGGAACGTTGTTAGGGGCAATCCAGCAAACCCAGGAGAAGTAACTGAGAGCCTGGAAGAGATATCCCGGAACAATATACCAGACGGTGCCGGCCAACCAGGCATAGAGGAAGAATCTCTCGCGACTGATACCCCCTCGGTTACCGATACCGGCGTACGTTTGCGAGTGAAGGGTGTTGAAGAGAGCACAGGTGACAAGGTTGGCGGGCCAGACTGTGATATCATAAACAATATCAGACTCAGTAGTCAAGTCCAGAATACACAGTCGTTCTTACTCATGGAGGGAGGTTGAACGAGGAAGCGACGTGCGATACCGCCGATGGAGAAACCAATCAGCTGTGTCGACATAACAATCATCCAGTGATCTACGAAGATTCAGGACGGAGAATCATTTCTTCAGAAGATATACGCACAGATCCAATTCCAATTCTGGTTATAGAAGAACCGTTGAACAGCAATGATGTCGGTGGCGTAGGCGCTGTAGGCACCAACAGATGCCATAATTGTGATGATAACCTACAAGGGGAGATAATTTATGCCGCTCGCGAACTTTCAGCGAACCAACTTACATGCTCTTTGATCGTGAATGGGCCAGGATTCAGAGATGCGCCGAAAATCTTCCAGTTGGGAACAACCAACGCCCAGAATCTACCCATAGGGAACACGAGCAGTTGGGCGACAATACCACCAATGCTGACGGAGGGGTAGCGGTAGTAAAAGAATTGATTCAGACCCTGGTGACAAATGGGTCAATGGCGCGAATCCCTGACATGTTGCTCTGAAACGTACTGGAATGACAATAGCCCAAATTAAACCCAAAGTCCAAGACCGAATCGTCGTCGAGGGGATGCTGGGGTCGTCGGTGTTGGCAACAGCAGAACGGACTTCCGGATAGGGGGAATCATCCTCTGTCGAAAATATATTGGTTCGGGGTGAGAGAGCGAGAGACAAAGTACACACCGAGGACCCCCTGGATAGCAGCCTCTTTATCGATGTTCGGGTCATCGAAGTCGGGGAGGACGGCAGCCTCAAGTTGCTCTACAAGATGTTTAGTGGAATAGGAAGTGACAAGGCGCAAGGGCACTGACCCGTGTCGACTCTGTCGAGGGCTTTCTCGCTGTCTGAAAACTCATGCTTGGTGTCAGACATGGCGGACAGGACGAAGCTGGGGCGCTTGAGAGAAGCAGAGCGGGGAGAGGAAGGTTCTTGTAGCAAATTGATAGAACCCTTACCGCATGCAGAAAAAGAGATAAGGGCCTGAGGTTCATGAGGTTCAGCGTGGTTTCAAGAATACACCATCAAAATGCAATTTTCACAAGATCATGACCCTTTGGGGAAGTAAACTCCTCCGAGATGCATCACAATTCCAACTTTGCCTCTTGGGGCTGGAGGAGTTGTACTATGTATTGACGACTATGATATGGTCTGTCATGCTGTAAACACTCACGGCCAGCAAACCCTCTCAAACGCGTCTGTCAACCTTCAAGCAAGCCATCAACTGACGGTGCATGGTCCAGGGGTTGAGAGAACACGGAAGTGTGCAGCAAAATACCTAGGCACACCACCAACTGGGGAAATGGTGAAAGTCTGTGGGGAGAGAGCACAAGGACATCTGGATGGGTTTTATTTATATTGCCAATTAGAGAACATTGATGCATAATTGAACCATCAATCGACTGACACCATTCCGTGGCACGGTATGGGACCGCCGGGACCCAGGCTGACCGAGGTAAGTAAGTCTGCAGGTCTGTCAAAGGAGGCTGTATACTTATTAGTGAGCGAGCCTTTCATGTTCGCTTCCTAGTCTGCAAGTACTGTAAGTACTTATGACTCTCATAAGTACCACGCGCATCGCTAAATCAGATGATGCTTGGTGCAACCATGTGGTCTCGTCAGCTCTTCATCATCCGCCATAGATTCCAGATGGTCAAAATCTACTATACGGGTATGATCGAATCTTTGTAATTATGTAGTATGTATGAGACCGTGTCACCATGAAACGATGACCTTAGATAAAGAGCCATAAAACCTCGGAGGATGTAAGGGTCAGACTATACCACTGAACCTTCCCCGTTCTCTGTTTCCCGACGATCGGAATGTGGTGTGAAAGAGACAGCACCACATGGTACATGGTCCCGAGGCCCTAATATGATGGTACCATGGTGGTACACCCTATCTGTTAGATTATGCACTATCTCAAATTGGAGGTACCTTGTGTTTTTTGAACCGTAAATAACTATCTGTCCCTGTAGGTCCCCATGCATCGTAGCGAGACGCGGGTCTATCGAGGAGAGATGTCTGCACGCCAAGTCACATGATTTAAACGTGTGTGCTTCACCGTCGTTCTCGTGAAAGACGGAGGAGAGAAGTGTATCAAAAAAAATGGTAAGGAAACCACACTGTCCAAAGTAAAACAAAGTCATGAACCTATTCACCTCGCAGTCCGCGCTTTTCAACTTTCAGTCACTCCTGCTCGTCATCTTGCTCGTCATCTGCACCACCACCTACGTTCGCGCAGTAGCCCCGCGCCTTCTCGACAGAAACAAGCAAGGGTGCGCACCTCTCCCTCTCTGACACCCATAACACGATACCTAGACGTTCTCCCAGGTTCATGGGTCTCTTCTTCATGTCCGCCCGTATCGGCGAGCGCCTCTCCCCCTACGTCGCCCTCGCATGCATGTCCATGGCCGTAACCCTCCTGTTGTACTAATGCTACACAATGATACCATGCCGACTCCAAGAAAAAACGATACACAAAGGAAAAAAAAAACATATAACACAAAAAAAAAACAACCTAAGTCGATTCACGCATTCGCAACCCTCCTCCGCCTCGACCCCCGCCCATCGCCTTCGCCGTCCTCATTCTCGCCATTCGCATACAACGCGGACGTCGACCTCTGCGCCGTCCTCTCTACAACCGACGTCCCATCGCGGAACCTCGCCCGGAACAGCACGTTCGCATTCGTGAACAGCCCTTCTTTCAGCGACACCACGATGAACTGCGACCCCTTGAACCGCGTCCGGAACAGCTGCCCGATATGCTGCGTATGCGACAGGTCCAGCGCCGCATCGATCTCGTCCAGGATATACATCGGCGCTGGCTTGAATTGGAGGAGGGCCATGATGAGTGACAAGGCGATGAGTGACCTGTTATAGATAGACACCGCAATTGCTCAATACGATGACATAGTCTCTTTGGAGAAACCCCTAACCTTTGTCCACCACTCAACTCCGTCAAACTCTGCTTCCATACAGACCCCAGCTGGACCTTGACTTCGAGCCCGTCCATGAGATCTTGTCCATCCGGCGGTTGAAGCTTTGCAAAGTTTCCTGGCAAAAGTTCTGCAAAGATCCCTCCAAAGTCACTGAGAAACGTCAACTTCAACATTTAATAAATACTGCAGTAAAACATACCCATCCACCTTCTCCCAAGTCTTCTGCAACGCATCCCGTTTATACCGGTCCAGCTCTTCAATGGTCTCTTCAATCTTCTCCTTATCCTTCATCACAGTCGCCAACATCTTCTGAAGCTCTACTTCGCGCTTCTCAACACTGTTCGCAACATAAGTCAGTCATCAACCCACAACCAGGTTCACCAAAGAACTCACTTATCAATCATATTCATAACCTTTGGGTTGACCTTTTTCTTCATCCCCTTTTGCGACTCTTCCAATTCTCTCGCCTTCTCCTTCATCCTCCCAATATCAAAATTCGCAAAATCATACTGAGTCCCTGATTTTCCAAACTGACTATATCCGAACACATCAGTCCTTGAACACAAACAAGAAGAAAAACACGCACTCCCTCTCCTCCTGGATCCACTCAAACTGCTTTTCCAAATTCGCAGCATGATTCACAGCCGTCGTCCGATCCTTGTTCAGCACCTGCACCTCGTGGTCCAAGCCCTTGATATCGAGCTCAGCCTGCGACACCGCATGCTTCTTCTCCTTGATCACATTCGCGAGCTCTTTCAGCTCGTTGTCGAACCGCGTCAACGTAGCCCTCTCTTCCTGCAGCTTCTTTTCCGCTTTCGCGTAGGCCGCCTGTAAGAAAAACAAGATCAGTTTCATCCACATGATAACAGCCAAAACACGCACCTCGCTCGCTGTGACCTGCTCTTGAAGCTTCGCCAGGTCCTTGTGCAGCTTCGCCAGACCGGCTTTGGAGTCTTCCAGTGCCCTAGTCGCAGCTTCGATGTCTTGTTCAATTTGCTCTGAAAGTCAAAAACAAGGCACTTTCATAACTGCCTTATAGATAGAACGCTCCGGGGCACATACGAAGCTCGAGCGTAGCAGTCTGGACCTCCTTCTGCTGTGTCTTGAGAGCAACGGCATGGCGTTGCAGTGCCGACTTTTGCTTGAGGATGTCTGCCTGGGGGACAGCGAATCAGCCACGATCACACGCTCCGGTCAGACTAGGATAACTCACCTTGAGCTCTTCAGTCTTCCCTTCCTTGTTGTTCTTGAACTCGGCCATATCTTGCTCCCACTTTGCGCATTCCTCCTTTGCGGCTTGCTGTTTCCCCTTTGCAGCTTTCACAGCCAGCGTCAGATCAGCTATCGTCTTCTTCAGCTCTTCCACCTGTGTTCCAATCTATCGCAACAACCAATGAGACAAACCCAATACCCAAAAGAAGAAGTGAATTCACCCTCGCCGCATTGCTCCCCTCAACCTGCTGCGCCACCAACCCCACCTCATGCTCCTTCATCTCCAGCTCCCTCGCCATCCTCCTCCACTCCTCCCTCACCCTCCTCCCGCCCTCCTCCTCCCTCTCCAACGCCCCCAGCCTCTGCCTCGCCGCATTCAGCTTCCCCCCAACATCCAGCAGCTCCTGCGCCCTGATCAAGATCCCGCTCCCGCTCGGCGCCGACCCGCCGCTGAGCGTGCCCGACGGGTCGTACACATCCCCGGCGAGCGTGACAGAGCGCACGCCGACGTCGCGGGTGAACGTCACGCGCTTCGCGGCCTCCGCGTCCGCGCAAATGAGGTTGTCCCCGAACACGTACGCGATGGCATTCGCCACGTCGTCTGCGTACCCGACGAGCGAGAGCGCCTGGTGCACTTTTCCTGGAGCGAGGCGCTGTGCAATGTCCCATTGCTATCAAAAAGAGAGAAAAAAACGTCAGAGAACAGATACATCTGCGGTGGGTAGAAAGAGAAGAAGAGGAAGACGCACCCTGTCGGACAATGTCCGCGCAGAGATCTTGTTCAGTGGGATGAGCGTGATGCGCTTCTTGAGCTGCCCACGCGCGAGGATGTCCTTGCCGATCTTCTCGTCCTCGACCACGACGTTGAACAGCTTCGCGCCCGCCGCGATCTCGAGCGCCGTCGACTTGTCGAAGTGCTGCTCGTCCAGCGATATGAGCGATGCGGCGAGACCCCGCACCTTGCGCCTGTCGAACCCAGGCCTTGGATCGGCATAGTCGAAGTTGAGCCGGCCGAGGCCCTGCTTGACGTGCTCGTATTGCTATGCCATCCACGCCGAATTCAGTATGTTATGGTATCATTAAGAAAGCAGAGAATAGATTATCTTGCTCACCTCACTCAAATTTCTCACCTCGGCTTTCGCACTCCTCAACTTCTCCTCCCCCGCCTTCTCCATCTCCTCGTTCCATCCGCTCTTCTGCAGCCGCGTCCTGCACTCCTCTACTTCAGTTTTGACCTTTGCGAGTTTGTTCTGGCCCTCCCGGGCGTCTCTCTCCACCTCCTTCCAGCGTCCTTCCAAAGGCTTGAGCTCCTTCTCGCTCATCTTGAGCTTGACCTTGCTCTGCTCCTCCTCTGCTTGCGCTTGCGCGATGCGGCCCTTGGCTTCAGCGAGCTGGCCCATATACCCGCCGCCGGAGGTGTTGGCGGCGTTGGAGGAAAGCCCGGTGAGGAGTGTTTGGAGGAGCTCTTCGGCTGTTGAGAGCTTGTTTTGGTTTGCCGTATGTTCGTCTTTGACGGTCTTGTATGACGCGTCGAGCTTTTCGACTTGCTTTTGTTTTTCTACCCGTAAAGTTTCGAGCTAAGAAGATGAATAGATCAGCGCAAGTAAGGTATACATATAGAAGAACGTCACCTCTTTCAGTTCATTCTCTTGAGTCAAGATGTTGGCTCCCTCATCCTTGATCGTGCCCTCTTTGATCTCAGCCTGCGTCTTGATTTTCACAGCAGCTTTTCCAAGCTCCCCCGCCTCCTCCTCGAGTTTTTTCATCTTTCCCCCTTTGCTAACCTCCGCATCCCTCTTCTTCGTCACATCCTCCTGCTGCTTCTCTGCGGCGTCCCCCTCCTTCGTCGCCCTCTTCTTGCGTTTATTGACCTCCTCAATCTCCGCCCTCTTATTCTCGATCTCCTCCTCCTTCTTCACGACCCTCTCCTGCGCATCGGTCCACTCCCACGCGCGTAGCACCCGGCCGATGCGCTCGAGCTCGGTGCACGACTTTTGGTACGCGATGAACGAACGTTTCTCTGTGCGAAGCTTCTCAAGTTTGGGGGTGATTTCTTCTTGGAGGAGGGAGAGGATCTCTTGGACGCGCTTTTCCTTTTTTCCCATGGTCTTTTTGGCCTTGTCCTTGCGTTCCTCGAACATGCGTGTGCCGGCGGCTTCTTCGACCATACCGAGGATCTCTTGCGGTCGCATGTTCAGCACCTAGGGTTCAGTGGTTGAGAGGCCATGGGCATAGGAAGGGGGTTTGGAAGGCACCTTGGTGATGCGGCCTTGCATGATGACAAAGTTAGGATTGTTGATGTTGAGCTGGACCGACTGGAAGAGCGTCTGGATGTTGGCTTGGAGGGACTTGTGCCCGTTGAGTAGGTACTTGGAGACGTTTGGAAGGGCGATCTGACAAATAGTCGGATGAGTCCGAATGAGTGCAGGAGGTTAAACCAAGTTACCTGACGCGTCACTGTGATCTGTTTATGGTCCTCGAAACCAACGGGGCTTTTTGAGCGGTCAGAGTTGTCAAAGACGATGGTGACGCTGGCTTTGCTGACGCCGGCTTGGCCACGTTTGTATATTAGGTCCTGCTGATTCGCAGCGCGCATCTGCCGTGAAAAGCGCGCCATCAGTAGGGTTTGTTTGTAGAAGATGTAGATTACGCACCTGTGCCATGTTTGTGATACCGAGCACGAAACATATCGCGTCGAGGATGTTGGACTTGCCAGAGCCATTGAGACCGGTGATGGCGTTAAAAGAGGGGTCCCAGCCAGTGATTTGGGTCCGCACGGGGTATGATTTAAACCCTGATAGGCTGTTAGCATGTGCACAGTGGTATCAACGTCGACTGTACCCTCGAGAACGAGCTCCTCGATGCGCATGGTGTTGAGAGAGCAACGGGTGACCGCGACGCGTGGGGCGCGTTTGTTCGGCAATCACCGCGTTTTGCCAAGACCCCGGACACTTCTAAATGAAACATGTCCAAACAACCAATCTTACCTCCCGAATGCACTCAGTATGTTGATTGAGTGCCTTTTAGACTTTTTGCAGTTGCATAATCGATCGTGTTGACGTCGACTGACGAACTCCTCCAGAGTGACGTTGACGTTGTGGTCGAGGAGAGCGTCTGCATCGACGCCGCACCTAAATTTGGAAAATTGCGATCGTCAATGTTCAGTCCCCCGGAAGAAAGCACAAAAAGTGATGGAAGCGTCGGACCGAGTATTTTGATCTTTGTCTCTCCCCTATCACTACTTATGCCTCCTCCGCCAACAGACTGTGAATCAGAGTCAGACCTCACCGAGATCGCGTCCGACGACGACGACGGCGACAGCTCGGAAGACGACGAGGTTCCCCTTTCAAAGTTCAACAAACGTCCACCCCTGACACCTGCCCTGTCCACCACTTCCGCTCTGACCACCACCACCATCAAAACCATTAACACCCGGCCGTCTACTAAACAAGCCACGGCCAGAAGCCAAGACAAAGAGAGGGGTGTTAGGGGTGCGCGCCTCAGCCCGCCTAACAACACCCAGCGCTCTACCCAGTGGCTACACCGTGCGCACCCCTTCTTTCACCCCTCTTCTTTCATCTCCTCACTTCTACCCAGACCAGCTCAGGAATGAATGGATTGACGTCAACCCCGAGTACCAAAGAGGTTAGTCTGCATTTTCATTTACACTATGTTCTTTTGACCTTTGATTCTTTACTTTAGACGTCGTGTGGAACGAGCTAAAGCAAAGCAACCTCATCAATTCTTTGATAGAAAACTTTTATATCCCACCCATCGTATTCTGTCCGTCCTCTTCACCTTTCCATGCTTTCCGTCCGTTCAACCTGCGACAGCTGTAAACCGAGCACAGGACGACACCCCAGACGTCCGAGTATGCATAGATGGGAAACAAAGACTAACTTCAATTCAACTGCAAGTCTACCTTTGCCTCTTCCTCCGATAGTTGTGCTAAATCGGCGTCACCTTAGCTTCATGGATGGTTATGTCCGTGTTTCCTTCTTCCTCATCCTTCTTTATCTAATCACCTGCATCGCCCTTATCACAATCCCATCAGATTGCTTGTGAGTTTCATCTGTCCTTGACATGCTGTCATTGGTTTCTGACTATCACTCGACCCTTTTAGACAGAGATTCGTAGGTGCTTCTCCCCTTTCTCACGACTTCTTTCCTCAAAAATTCGCAGTGTAACTCGTAAAAAGCTATGGTACAAGAACCTTCAAGGCAAAAGGGGAAAACTCATGTCAATCGCTCAGAAGGAGCGCTTCGATGCCCAGCTCATCATGTGTTCTGAATACGAGGGACTGTCCGCCCACGACGAGCGAGAAATATTCCAAGTAATGCTTGTTTTGATTTCTCCTTTTCTTTCGCTTACGACGTCTGACAGCGAGTACAAATGGGAGTCACTTTGACTCCTGCAGGTAAGCCTGAAATCTCACGTTTTTCTTGACAGTTTCTAAATCTGTCTTTAGAGCGATTAAAAGCCATCAACGGCGGAAACGCAGATTTAGTCCGGGAGATGGTCAACAGAATTCCAACCCATTTCAAAAAGCTCCTGCCATGGGAAAAAGCAGGACGGGAATTCCTCTGTCTCGCCCGAGTGTTTTTCATCATCAATGACAACAAAGCCCTGCCAGAAGAGCCCACCATCACACGTATCGAAACCTTCCTTCAAGACGGGGGGGCGGCACCCAAGAATAGGAAGCTGGTTTTCGACGTTGTGGATACCTTCTGCCATCTTCTACAGAACCCCAGTTTGAGACAGCCGTTCAGCCATGGTGACGAAAAGATCTCCCGCGTCGAGTTGGTGATGGCCTGCTTCCTCATCCATGTCCATCGGAAGAAGCTCTCCCTAGAGAAGCTTTCTGAGGCGGTCAGGACAATGCGAGCCACCGTTCGTCCTGGGAAGGACGGAAAGGAAGACAAGAAGTTTCAAAGGGCACTCGCCGAGTTCGTGGCAAAGACAGTCCCCACCCTGAGGTTCACATGGATCATGGACGACCACCCCGCGGCGAAAGTCGTTCAGGGACCTGTCGTACAATGTTCCGTTGCGGGACCGAGTACTCTGTCACCCCCTGCCGCTCCTGTGACGAAAGCTCCAAACCCAGCAGTTCCCTCCAAACGAAAGCGCGTCCAAGAAACAGGCGATGAAGATTGCGAAAAGCGAAGCAGACCAGCCAAGCGTTCTATGATTGCGGACGACCTTGATTCAGTGATAATCGAATCTTCCCGGCCGCCAACCAAGACGCCAGCAGCAAAAGCGGTGGTTGGGAAGAAGATCCGAACCGCTAGCGCCGTCCCCCGTGGCAAAGCGAGCGCCGCAACGACCACTGTCAAAAGGCCCATAGGGACGAAGGGCCAGTCTGCTTCAGGTTCTAGCACGGCCACCGCTGCCGCCCCACGTGTAGCAAAACCCGCTGTTCCGGCGCAGCCTTCCGCCCCCCAGCAGGTCGGCGTAAAGCCGCCATCCAAAGCACGACCCACCACCGTGGCACCCTCCTCCGCCACTGCAGACAGGCCAGTCGCCTCTCAGAAACCTACCGCTACTCCACACCGCCCTGAATCGACGATGCTCACCCCGCCGCTGTCCTCTGGAGGATCGGCGTCGCCTGCGTATCACCTGAACCAAGGCCGAGGTCCACCGGCACCCCCTTCGCGTCCTATGAGTGTAACGCCTTCAGCCGCATCAGCATCGGCACCGGCTCACAGACCCGCTCCCCTCCCCATTACCCACAATGTGACTTTTGCCGTTAAGACAGAGAGAAGCTCGCCTGCCGTAAGTGGCGTAGGTGCCCGTTCCACCAGGCTCGCGGCTGTGCGCAAGGCGAAGGAACAAATCGCGTCAGGAGAGAAGACGACAGATCCAAGGACACGCCTACCGCCGCCTTTGCTCCCCGCGTTTGTCCCGTCTGTGCCCTCGTCTTCTTCGCAGGTGGACAGGGAGGCGCAGTTGCAGATGGACGTAGACATGCTAGACGCCAGTCTTGGGTTGTCGTCGGCGCAGCCGCGCAGACGGGACGGGGGTGAGGTTTTGGACGGGGCTGCGCCGATTGGGAGGAAGAATCACACGTCGCCTACTCACCAACCTCCGCGACAGATCGCCATCAGCGTTGATACGAATGTGCATCCGTACCGCGGGCTTCAGCGTAGCGGCAATGAAAGCAAGGCTACTCTCGCATCGCAGTCACAGTCATCGTTCTATCAGACACCCCTCTCCAGCAGCGCCAACGTTGGTCCTAGTGCAGCACAGCAGCAACAGCAGCCCGCACGGTCACTCCGGAACAGCCCCGTTGCGACTTCAGCCCCGACGCCTCCTCTTCCCCCCGCCAAAACGTCCGGCGGGCCCCTGTCAACACACCCCCGGAGGTTGTCGTCGGCTTTCCCGCCTGTCAGCGCGAGTTCGCTGACACAGCAGCATAGAGGTCGAGATATGCCGGTGGCCGCCTCGGCATCGTCGTCTTCGGGGCGATACCACCCTTATCCTGCGAGGGCAGACTCGGAAAGACACCGGGAGCCGGGGCAGGGGTCGTATCGTGGGTTGTGATGTTTGCGCTGCCTTCGCTTGTGATCTTTTTTTTTTGCTTTTCTTCTTGCTTGTTTACATTCTCTGGAGGGAGGGGAAGGAAGGTACTCTGTGGAGCTTGTGCCCCACGTTTACTATTCTATAATTTCCCATCGTTCCCCTCTTCTTGTATGTACACCCCATCTCCCTCTTCATGATACATCTTGCTCTCATGTATGGTGATACTTATCTCTCTTGATCTTTATACGACCTCACGATCATTTGAAACGCTAACCATCTATCATATATTGTAATAAAATTATATACTACAGTGCTCTAAAATTCCTATAAGTATGTTCGTCGTATGGATTCTTGTTTACAGTGAAAAGAACATCGACTTGATAGCTAAGAAAAAATCAATGTGTATGTACCAAAAAAAAAATCCAATGAGAGGTTTTGAGAAAAAATGTACTGTATGCAGGTATGCCACGAAAGTCCAGGGGTTTTTTTGTTCACGCGCGTTTCCACACGACTCCGGAGAGTAACCTGACCGTCTGCAACGACGGACAGTGTTTTGACCATAGCTGAGACTGGGCATCGTCCCGTTCTCCTGCGGTGGGAACGGGAAGAGGCCGCTGCGTCTCAGCCGGAACAACATCGGGCGAGAAGCGCAGTTGCAGGTTGAAGAGGTCGTGAAACCTTGGCAAGATGGTGTTGAGGACCTTGTACAAAGCCTGTGAAGATCCCCAAAAGTCAATTGAATTTTTTTTTGAGGGGAGATGATCCATGTACGTAAACGGACTGACCTGATCTGCACCCTCTGTCCCATCTGCCAGCTCCACGTCAAGTTCCATCAGCTTTGGAGCATCACCACCACCACCTCCCTTTTCACCCTTTCTCTCGCCCCTACCACTGGAGCGCGCGTTGTTGAACAACACAGCCCCCGCCGTGAGCACCTTGCCCACCGTCCGCCTGTCCACCGCCGGCCCAAACCTGAGCGCCAACCGCGCGAGCCCCAACGAACGCAGATCGTTCATCAAGGTCGAGGGCCGAAGCCCGGTGTACAGCGTCTCGTTGATGTTGAGCGTGATGTCACGCACGGGCCGTGTTGACATCGTGGAATGGATCAGTGAAGTGATGATGGACGGAGTCGCGGCGATCGTCGTCAAGGACGGGAGCAGCGTGGGGGAGTAAAGGGGTCCGAGCTCAGGGGGTGTGTCTGGGACACAGGGAGGCAAGCTTGGGGATGCAGGGGCGGAAGCGACGTATGCCGGCGTCATGGCGCCGAGGACCGTATCCGACGAGACGGCACTGTTTCGGTTTTGAACGCCGTTTGAGACGTCGAGGTGCGTGGGCGGGGGGACCTTGTCCATGAGATTTGGGAGCGCAAGGTGTGTGATGTTGGTTTGGCCGTCCAGCCATGTGAAAAGCTGCGTCTTCTCGACGGCGCACATGGAAGGAGCGAGGAATGTGATTTTTTTGAGGCCGAAAGCGCTGTGGTGTCGCAGGAATATGGGGTCAAAGGAAGGCAGAACGAGAGAGGTAACGCGGGTCATGTTTTGGAAAGTGATGGTGAATATCGCGGTGAGGGCAGGGGAAAATGAAGGTGCGAACAATGGGGGAAATGACGGACTGTGTAGGGTAGAAGCACCCGAATATGGGGGGAAGAATGCAGGCCAAGTGTGGCATTCCAATGTGCGCACGAGGTCCGCCAAATCTCGACGATAGGCAAGCAAAGTGACCAGATCCTCGATTTGCGTGGGCTGTAGTGTGCGAAAGTCCAAGTGGTCATACAAGACGATCCTCGCCGTTCTGCAGAATTCGCGAGAAGTACGAGCAAGATACCCAATGTCGTGACGAGGAAGGAATCCGAGAATTCCGAGTAGGACTTCGTTGGGAAGTTGTGGTACAACAACCGAGGTGGCCACATCCGAAAAGGGTGCTGAGAAACCTGTCTTCGTCTTCAAGATTCCGTGCGGACGCAACATGTTGGGCGCGCTCACGGTCCGCGACCTTTCGTACGCGCTCTCCGGGGCGACATAGAAAGGAGATGTCTTGTCAATGGGGGTAAACGGCGACGGCGGCATGGACCGGTTGGACGAGAAGGAGACTGAGCGTCCGAGCCCGCTGGGGCGGCGGATATCGTCTTCAGAGTCTTCAGAATCCGTGAAGGACTGGGTATCGGTAGTGACTTGCCACCGGGAAGACGCAGGGCGGTCGATGATGATAGGAGTGACTCTAGTACCTGGAATGACTGCCTCCTCTGTCGGTCCATCTCTTACATGTCGTTTCTTGCGGTGGGAAAACAGGTGCGAAACGTGCTTCATGAGCCTGGCAGAGGTCCTGCCATTGCTACCGGCGTGCTGGGCTTTCGATTCAACAGCAGGCGGGAATTTCGGAGGGAATGCTGGAAGAGGTTTGGGCTCTCGACGGCTAAGGAAAGACATGAGTTGGACTCGGAGGAGGTGTCGGGGCAATTCAAGCTTCGGCCTTCACAAAAAGTTGGAATTTAAGTAGAGAATTGAACAACGAGTGGACCCTTTTGTGTGTGTCTCCGGCATAGGTCCATCTGGCCTTGGTTGGCAACCAGATTTCGTCATTTACATGATCATCGACCCTGATAGATACAACTTGCAGGGCTGACAAGAGAAGCGAATAAACACAGTTAGGAGGCCAGGAACCAGCACCTCAACCTATAGTCCTACTACAAAACGACCCAGCGACGACGAATCGGAAGGGTGAATGTAGCAGACGTTTCTACAATCAGGTCCTCCGCGCAACTTGAAGCTCCAGGCACAAGCACGATTCCCAACTACGAGACCCAAGAGCTCAAAAGGTGACGGAGCAAACTTTGGTTAAGCAAGAAACCACGTCAGTTCCGTCTACCAGCACCAACGCTGCATCCACTCCACAAAGCAAGTTTCTTCGGCTCACCGGGCAACAGGGGAATCCAGGTTCTGCTACATGTGGCGTATAGAGGGTCAAACAGGGTCCTTGAAATTCATATGGTGCACACACGCGTTCGCATGAATGCCATAAGTGAGAGCAAACCCTCAGAACCTCAGCGAGCGCCTATCGATACGCAGATAAGTTGGAGCAGGAGCGATGAGTCTTATTGTAACCAGAGGGCAGCCGCCAGCACCACCGAAGGGGGCTACACAAAATACTTGGGTTTGAACTGAAGCTAACTGACGAGTTGGTGGCGGCGTATCCAGGTGACGTAATTGAAAACTTACACATGTGCTTCAAAGTGGCATGTACAGGAGCTGCGCGCGCCCATATGGGCGCGTTTCATTTGCGGCTTTAATGAACCTTCAGATAAGTACTTACACTGCACACGAGAAACTGGCGAGACGTACCGATAATTTTAAACGATGGCTAACTTCCTGTAACATGATCTCTTCAGCATCGATAACCGAGGGAAAGACTGTTGCGGGATGTATTATTATGTGAGGCAAGCGCAACAGTGGTGCTAGTTGGCCGCCAGACGACAACCATGACAACAGGTCACATAGAGAACGCGGTCGCACGCGCCAAGCTCCGAAGACAGTGCGTAGTATCATCATTGCATCGACCGAACGGGATGGTTTTCATCAGCTTGCGTAGTTCCATGAAGCGGGTCTCCCCTACCTAGTGAGTTTCACATCATTCTCATTAGCTCCTCCACTCTAATCTCAATGCATACTTCATGATAGTGAGAGCTGGTGGGCGTACGCCACAGCTTGAGGCCAACAAAATTGCCAAAAGGGATCAAGCAAAGTTGAAGAAATATGTAAGGGTCGCCACTGCTGATAGTATATCTGGGTCAGACACTTCACACAGATGGCTATCGCTGTGTGTTGAATAAGTGGGATGTGCAATCTGTGAAAGAGGGGAAATGCTCGTCTCTCCTGCCAGGAATTAGGTCCTCGGCCTAATCCACATTCGCGAATTTGGTCGCTGACCTAATTCCCCAAATTCGCAGGTGCTAATTAGCAAAATAGCCCCAAACACTTTTTTTGGGTCATCCGGAGCATCAGAAAAATGGGATGGTTAGGATAAGGCCTTAAAAAATGGAAAATATCTCAAATATATATCAGTCTTATATATGGAAAGATAATCCCAGATAATCCACCTGTGTGTTGGCAAAATTTGCAAGGCCTGCCAGAGTTGGATCTTGTGTCAGAGTGGCATAATATGATCCAACCTCACCAGATGTATGATGCAGTTATCTGTGTTGATAAGATTGATTTATTGTTGCCATCAAAGCACAGTGACAAAATATTATCTAGCATTATAATTTGATCTGAAAAAACATATAAAAAGTCTTTACTTCTTTGTTGCTTATTTTCTCATACATGATAAGTTAACTAATGTATCTCATTTCTCATGGCTCTTAGTTGATCACACAATTATCTCAAATTTATCACACACTTATCACACAATTCTCTTTAGGCAGGTAATATACTGACAAACTGTTTTTTGCTTTTTGTTCAGTCCAGGGTTGTGGCTGTGTCACAAAACATTTTAGTTTGAATTTTCACTGCTCAACAACACACTCCTTTCATATTTCTTCATAAGCTACATAGATTAAATTTTACAAGGAATGCATTAGATAGTATAAAGTAGTGTTTCTTTATGGTTAGATATATTTCATAAGCTGTTGCAATACAGATCTTGATAAACAAGAAAATATCATGCTGATAATTGATGATAAACCCCCATCAAGGTTGATGTATCCAGGTCAGCTGATGATTCTATGTCTTCTAAACTAGTATAATCAAGCTTCCCAAGTGCCCCACTCGTCCGCGCCAGGCGCCATTGCTGCTGTGTCTTGAGTCTGATCATTGTCGCTGCTGTCAACATGGATTGATACCGCAGACTCATTCTGTCTGGCCCCAGCCTGACCATTCTTGACTCAATCAGCCAGGATGTGGATGTATCGATCCAGCTCGAACTGCTCCGCCAAAGTGAACTGACCTTGTGGAGCTGTTGACAAGTGATCTGGTAAGCCTTCATCCAGCCGTTTCAACGCACCTGCAGTGTCAGGTTCTAACTTGTCCTCACTTTTGTGAAGATCTTCAACCTCATTTGAAAGCAGCAGGAGTTCGGTGAGCTATTCATGGGTTAATTTTTTCCATGGCTTCCTTGGCTTCTGCAACAGTGCGTCCCTCCACATACTTATCACTGTACTCAATTTTAAGCAAGGTTTGTATGGTGATACCAATGTTTTTGATGACTGGTTCCTTAGACAGGATGGTGGGCTGTCCATCTTGAATCCCAAGCCTCTGCGATTGGATGCAAAGAGGGTTTGGGTTGGACATTACCACAGCCATTCTATAAACAGTACCAGGTTTGGAAAGCTGCGCGGCCTGCCAAATTAATAAGTTCATCAATCATACATTCCAACCAGTGAACGTACCAGTGCATTATGGGTTTTGAAACATTTCTGTGCTGATTGAAGTGCTTTATCTACCCACAGATTCCAATAGATCAAACCAGGGAACTTTTGAACTGCCATCTCCAGAACAGTGCCGAGAGCTTGGATTCCTTCACCTCTTTCTGAAATCGGAAATGTACCATTGTCTCCCCAGGTTCTGAGTCAAAAAATAATGCCTTCCAATGCCTTGTTCATTGCCACATCTTCACCTTCATCGTTGATATCGTCAGGGTCTGGTGAAAATGATCGGAACATGTCGGTAGGTGAGTTTGCCATGGAAAGAGGGAGTGAGTTGGGCAGATTGCTCAGATAGAGCTTCAAAGTATTGAGTTTTGGTGCTCATCAGGCTACTGATAACAGAGGTGTTACGGACTAACGACTACAGACGTATACGCTTACCTTTTCACTTTTACTCATCGGCCCCCGCTTACACATATCGTATTATACTTTATTTCCTTTAGTATACTTCGCTCCCGCGCTGACTCGCTTTCCGCAGCTGTCTGACTCATTCCGCAGTCAGCTTACTCATTAGTGCATAGCCTTCCGCAGTCGCCTTACTCATGCGCACTGCCTTCCGCAGTTACTGACTCATTCGCTACCACTCATAGTCAGTACTATATAAACCTCATGTACCATAGCTACATTCCTTAGATTTAGCAATCACATTGCTCTTCGCCTTTCCATCTTCCTGCATACTCTGCCCGAACCTTGGAACGGTTTGTTACGCATAACAAGTTGCTAAATCTCGTTAGGTTCGCCCAGAGCGAAGAGAGCAACTACCAGACGAGTCAAGACGTCGCGCTTCTTTGAAGACTTCACCAGTAACCCATTCAGCACGCCAGAAGCCCGACAGGAGGAGCTAAGTCCTCGAGACAGTATCGATTTTACGCTTATCCAGCAGTACATCGAATCGGAGATCCGTCGCATCCTACAGCAGGTGCTTGACGAAGAACTAGACAACGACGAGCATCGCCCCCACGGCGAGATAGCAGAGAGCATCCATCTTGCTCGGCAACACCAGATCGCGCGTTACAATGCCCGACAGAACGAACTCGAAAGCTTTCGCGTTCAAGAAGGACCTCAGACAGGTCGGATCACAGAGATCAGAGAGTTTATCGGTGTTCAGACAACCGTTATCAGAAGATTGATTAGGACGCTCACGTCGAGACGTCCCAGAGCCGCATCACCACGTCTTACTCGAAGCAGCAGATCTACGCCCACTTCACCACTGACGAGCAACAGACTGAGTACAACCGTTGGGCACGAAATGAGAGACTTGACCCCTTCTCGCGACCAACAGACGCGCAGGAACAGAGATTCCTTAGAGATCTACAGAGGAAATACCCCGAACGTTTTGCCACCGATTCCGCCGACGAGTCCCCTGACGAATTTACTTTTGACTCCGCGCAGTCAGATACCGAACAGACGCCTAGAACAGGGACTGATTTTCAACCCCTACCTGTATCCCGAACCCCATCTTCATCCCAACAATCCGACACCTCTCCTACTCCGCAGGTTCTAGACATGGCAGAAGCACCGACAGTACAAACAATGGATACATCCAAGATCATCAAAGATCCTGGGATGTTCAAAGACAGACACACCTTCGACGAGTGGTGGAAAGCCACCAAATTATACATCAGGTTCCAGAAGGGCCTGTCCGACGATCAGAAGATTCTTGCGGTGTTATCCCGCATGATGGAAGGGTCTGGTAAACACTGGGCCAGCAACAAGTTAGACGACCTTGCCACCGATGGCGAGAACATCACCTGGTTAGGGTTCTCAGACGACATCGCTACGCGATTCTCTATTGCCAACAAGTCGGCAGCGGCCAAGGCGAGACTGGAAGTCCTGAAACAGGAGAAACGCACCATTGACGAATTCTTGGACGAATTCGAAGAGCTCTTGAAGCTGTCAAACCTTGGCAAAGAAACTGGGAAATACATCCTGGAAAAGAACGTCAACCGCAGAATTTCTGAACAAGTGGCTAGCGATGGCAAGACGTACACTGATTACGCAAAGGAGATCCGAAACAAGGGACGACAGATGGAGGGACATGCATTAGTCATCCGAGGGGGTGGCGACACACGCACCGGATCGGGCACCACTTATGGTGGTCAAGGCAAAGCCATGGAGATCGACAAAGCAGGAGTAGCCCGTTGCTACAACTGTCAGCGCTTTGGTCACCTTGCCAAAGACTGCAAAGCCCCAAAGAAGAAAGATGGTCGTAAGTGTTTCAACTGCGACCAAGAAGGACATATCGCGCGCAACTGCCGCAAGCCGAAGAAGAACTCTGGAAAGATTAGGAAGGTGTCTGATGGAGATACCGATGATGATGAAACCATCACCATAGAGACCGATGAGAAGGATTTTCCCGAAGGGTCCGATTAAACGACGCTAAGTCGCGACCCTTATCCATTAAACGAACTCGCTTGCCTGGTGCAGCTACAGACAATATAACTTATGTTATCCCTGCAAAGCGAGCCGTTGCGTCAACTAAGATTGTCAAGGGAGATAAACCTCCGAAACGACGAGAGATCAAGCTGCAAGCTCAGATCAAAACACGACGAGGACCAAAGGCCATTCGACCCGAGGTTGATAGCGGATGTGAACGCACATGTATCCATCCCAGAATAGTACGCGAACAGAACCTTCCCACATGTGGAATAAAGCCCATAGCAATCCTAAATGCGGATGGATCGCCGAACCGACAACAGAAAGCAGAAAAACTTGCCGAAGTCAAGCTGGACTTAGGAACACACCAGGAAACCATGGAAGCAATGGTATTGGACATTGGGAGAACGGACATGCTTCTGGGACATGACTGGTTGGTACACCACAACCCCACAATCAATTGGACGACCGGCGCTGTAACATTCAACCGGTGCCCATCAACATGTCAAACCAAACACTCGGATTTCAGGGTTAACCTCAATGGTCGCAAACATTGGGTTCGCATGGTGGAAGTACGAGACAAGGACGCGCCCAAGAAATCGGATCAGAAATGGAAGCCCGGAGACCCCATATTGGAAGCAGTTACTCCCACACCACCTCCCACAACCAAACGACCCTCATACATTGAACGTTTTGCCCATCTCTTTGAAAAAGAAAACTTTGACAAGATCCCAAAGAAAAGAGAATGGGACCACGGCATTGAACTTACACCGGACGCACCAAAGGAGCTAGGAGGAAACACGTATCCTATGACCCAAAAGGAGCAAGAAGAACTGGACGAATTCATTGATGAAGGCCTGGCAACCGGAAAGATCCGACCGTCCAAATCCCCTTATGCATCACCCTGCTTCTTCATTAACAAGAAAGACGGTTCCAAACGATTGGTACAGGATTATCGCACGGTCAATAAATTCACGGTTAAGGACAAATTCCCACTCCCACGCATCAACGACCTCTTGGATGTATTGAAGGACGCAGTCTACTTCAACAAAATGGACATCATGTGGGGATACAATAACGTGCGGATTAAGAAGGGTGACGAATGGAAAGCCGCCTTCCTGACCAGCCGAGGATTGTTTGAACCATTGGTCATGTTTTTCGGTCTCTGCAACTCCCCGGGAACGTTCTCTCGGATGATGGCCAGCCTATTCAGGGATCAGATCCGTCGGCGCATCTGTGTGATTTACATGGATGACATAGTGGTTATTGGTAAAACCAAGGAAGAACTCGCCCGGAACACCAAAGAGATCTTGCAGATTCTGTCAGACAATGACCTGTTCCTAAAGGAGAAGAAGTGTCTTTGGGAAGTAACGAAATGCCCCATATTGGGATATGTCGTTGGAGAAGGACATGTTGAGATGGAAACCGAAAAGGTGGACACAATCCGGAACTGGCGAGTACCCACATCAAAAAAGGAAGTCCAGAGGTTCCTGGGATTTGCCAATTTTTATCGACGCTTCATTGAAGGATACTCAAACATCGCAAAGCCACTCACAACACTTATGGGGAATACAGCATTCACATGGGGACCAGCGGCGCAAGAAGCATTTGAAGGTCTCATACGGGCAATCACGACGGCACCAGTCTTAGCATTGCCCAAACCGGACGGACAGTTCAGGGTCGAAACCGATGCATCGGGTTATGCGATTGGAGCGGTACTTTCACAGAGACAAGACGACAAGTGGCATCCTATCGCGGACCATGTCCGCGGCCGAACAGAATTACGAGATATATGACAAGGAACTCTTGGCAGTCATGGAAGCACTGAAGGACTGGCGACATTATCTACTTGAAGCCAAGGAACGTTTCGAGATCTTAACCGATCACAAAAACCTGGAGTATTTCCGGCGTCCTCAGGACCTAAACCAACGACAGAGGCGCTGGAAGATGAAGTTACAAGATTATGACTTCAAATTGCGACATGTACCTGGGAAGACAAACGCGAAAGCAGACATCCTGTCACGTTTACCCTGGTATGAGACGGAACTCGAGCCGCAGGATAGCGACCAAATGCTCAAGGAGGGGCTATTTTTGAAACGATTGGAATCAGAAGATGTGATACAAATGGAGATGTTCACGGAGGAACAATTCTTTGAAGGGGGTGAAACATCTGATTCCATCAAAATCGGAAACATCACAACCATCGAAAACCCATGGATCGCACGCATCAAGGCCTCGAATCGCATGGAGACAGAAGTAGCCCAGGGTCTGAAGAAGAATCCTCACTGGTACCAGCAGGAAAATGGCATCACCTACGCAGGAGAACGAGTCTATGTTCCACCAGACCCACAATTGCGCCAAGAACTGATGTTTGAAGCGCACGACGCACCAGTGGCAGGACATCCAGGACAATATCGAACACATGTACTCCTCACTCGCACCTACTGGTGGCCCACCATCCTACATGACGTGAAGAAGTATGTGAAAGGGTGTGACACCTGTCAACATAACAAGATCAGCCGCCAAAGGAGACACGCCCCTCTACACCCTAACGCCGCGCCAAGTCAACCATGGGAAGACATAGGGATTGACGTCGTGGGACCGATACCAGAATCTGATGGGAAGAACGCAATTCTGGTCATCACGGACAGACATTCAAAGATGCTTCATCTCATCCCGACAACCGTGGAACTATCGGCTGAAGGATTAGCCAAGATCTATCGGGACCAGATATGGAAGCTTCATGGAATCCCTAAGAAGATCATTAGCGACAGAGGACCACAGTTCGCCGTGAAGTTCATGGAGATACTTTGCCGCATGTTGGGAATCAAGAGAAACCTGTCCACTGCATACCATCCACAAACTGATGGACAAGCCGAACGATCGCATCAGGAAACTGAGGTGTTCTTATGAAACTTTGTCAACCATCTACAAGATGATTGGGCGGAATGGATCGCAATCGCAGAATTCCAGTACAATGACAAAGAACATCAAGCGACAAAGTACACACCATTCTATCTCAACTACGGTCTGCATCCTTGGAAGGGAGAACTTGTGTTGGAAGACACCAATCCAGCGGCAAACGACTTCTTGAAAAAACTCAAACAGGCACGAGAAGAAGCCAACGCAGCACTGAAACAGGCCCAGGATCAGATGAAGAAAACAGTTGACACACGACGAAGCCCGTCTCGGAATTACCGCATCGGAGACAAGGTGTGGCTGGAAGGGACTAACATCAGGACTGATCGTCCCTCAAAGAAACTTGACGCCCTCCGACACGGACCGTTCAAAGTCCTAGAGAAGAAAGGAGCTAGCGCATACCGTCTTGATCTTCCCAAAACTTGGAAAATGATCCACCCTGTGTTCAACAAGACCCTGTTATCACCATACGAAACCCCGAAGTATGCCATTCAGAAAAAGAAGCCAGCCCCTGATCCAATCATCGTCGAAGGACGAGAAGAATACCATGTCTCCACGATCCTAGACTCTCGGAAATTCCGTGGAAAGATCCAGTACCTTGTCCAATGGGAAGGGTATGGCCCAGAAGAGAACACATGGGAACCTCGGACTAATGTTCAGAACGCTCAAGACTTGATCCGAGATTTTCATCGGCAAAATTCATCGCGTCCACGATAAAAGAACAAACTTTGAGAACCATTTTCCACATCGACTTCTGTCACATCGAGTTCCCCGCTCCAACTCTTCTCGCCCAACACGCCATTCTTCTTATACCTTTCAAACATCATTTCTGCCATGTCCAACATCACCGCCGCCTCCACCGATGCTTCCGATATCAACCCCACCATCACCACCCTCATCGGCGAAGCGCTCTCCATGCGCGACCAGATCCATGCGCTCGAAACCTCCATCGCCGACATCCTCCACCGGCAGATGCATATCTGCCTTCATACCCTCTCTGATTTACCAACCGCCCCCACCACTGAGGAGAAGCTCATCCTCAAAAACTATACCAACACCCTTGCTGTCAAGAATCGACGCCTTCGCCTCGCCGTTCGAGGTTTAGAGTTTGCCACGGCGGTAAACAATGAACTGATAAAGGATTGGGGTAACCGAGTTGACCCTGCCTGGGCCGATCCAAATGGCAACGATGGATGGGAGTAGGTAGTCTGTGAGGACACAGACCTTGAGGAGGGGAACATGTTACGGACTAACGACTACGGACGTATACGCTTACCTTTTCACTTTTACTCATCGGCCCCCGCTTACACATATCGTATTATACTTTATTTCCTTTAGTATACTTCGCTCCCGCGCTGACTCGCTTTCCGCAGCTGTCTGACTCATTCCGCAGTCAGCTTACTCATTAGTGCATAGCCTTCCGCAGTCGCCTTACTCATGCGCACTGCCTTCCGCAGTTACTGACTCATTCGCTACCGCTCATAGTCAGTACTATATAAACCTCATGTACCATAGCTACATTCCTTAGATTTAGCAATCACATTGCTCTTCGCCTTTCCATCTTCCTGCATACTCTGCCCGAACCTTGGAACAGTTTGTTACGCATAACAAGAGGGATGATGAGAGTTGTTCTATTGCCATGATTTTTGGTTTGAGCATATGGTCAACAGTATTGGAAATAAGTGTTAAATATAGATGTTACGGTTCCTAAGATCTGAACTTGTGGAAAACAATGTTGGACGGATATTAGAGACTCAAAAATTAAACAATTCAGTGGTATTTAAGAAGGGTATGACTCCACCTAATTTGTGAAACTGGAAGGCTAATTAGCACCCAAAAAGTTGACCATGGCAAGGGGGATGCTGATTAGCACTGACTAGCACATGCAAATTTGCAATGCTAATTAGCACCCCTCTAATTCCCAGCACACTAGTCACATCACTCATACCAAGGCGGCCACCCACATCCTTCCACTTTCCCTGATGAGTGCCAACACCAATAAAACAGTATGCAAAGTATTGCTGGATAAGTCATTCACATTGCCTAGTTGTTCAAGAAATGCACAATAATCAATCCTTCATCAACATTGAATTTACCAAGTTGAATGACAACAATATCGAATAACAAATGTCATGACCCTCGCTATGACTGCATTGGAATGCCTGACATATGGCTTGAAGTCGTCTCACTATATAGTACATCACACTTTTTTGTCCCTTGAAGGATATGCCGCATACTTATGAAGTAAACCAACGGCGCTTGCACTTCCCGACCCCAGCTATCTTTCACCTCATGCCGCTCTTGCCAATGTTGTTCATATGGCCAGGATTTCTGAGCAGATTGCGAAAGTTTTTATGTGCTATTGGACAAGTCGGGTGTTGAATATCTTTAAGATGGACTGTTACACATCGCGCAGAGAAGTAAGCATTCTTGCATATCAAGAATGAATATTTGCCCTTTCAGTATCAACAACAACATGAGGGCACTTGATGAATGCATTCTATCAGGGTTGGATACATCAAGCTGAAAGATTTAAGGTCTCAGATCTCAGCATTCAGCATTGGTTCAAAGTTCAAAGCTTCACCATTTGATGATGCCACGTAGTTCAGTTGGTATTGATTGTTGTTTGGTCATGCCATTTGGCTTGGCTATGTATCTCATTTCGGAAATGTGGTGCTCTGAGGATTGAACCTCAGTAAAAAGGCCATGTATATAGGCAATATGCAGATGATTGTCATGTGAATTTCAGGGCATGCAGATTTGTGTGGATTCTGCGCTTTTTCAGATAATTACCTGCAATTTGCCAACTGTTGTGAGAACAGGTATTGATGGTGATGGAACCTTTATTTGGCTAGGCCAAAAAAAAGGGAGTTATCAGGATTGAAAACCAGACCTTCAGGAAGCAGAAACAAACCAGTAGTGCATGTGTCCACTACATCAAATAAGCTTACACTTCAATTGCATACAAGTGCTTTTGTAAGCAATAATCATTGTACAAGTACAAAAGCTAAGCATATTCTTCAGGGTTTTATTCTTTAATATCTTCTGACAATTGATCTTTATTTTGTAGAGAGAGAAGAGCCCCAAGACCTGTATTTTTTTTTATTTTTTTTTTAAAACCTCAATTTATATTCTGGCACCTGATCACAGTCTGGTCTTGTACACCAAGTTACAAATTTAGAGAGAACTACATATGAGAAGTATTGGAGAGTAATGCCCTGTGGTCACGGCACATGTACAGTAACAAGTGGAATTGACATGGCCATCAGTTGGTCATTGGAGTTACCATATTAGGCTGAGCACAGCCACTTATGTAAAAGAAAGCCTTTTATCTCACATGACATTGTACTGTTACATTCCGATCAGCTCCGACAATTTCTGACCAATTCCAACACCTCCACTCATTATCCGACTCCAATGAAGCCACACATCCTCCGATATAGTATTTAAACTTATGAAGAATCATGTATTAGCTTCAGTTTGAATATCAACTTAGATTCGACATCACCTCCTGTCCTCTTTCTGACTCTTAACTTGAGTCCGACCTCCGACCCTCTGATCCTCTGATCCTCCAAAATAAGGACACCGACATATTAGCAAGGGCGCAACACACAAGTTGAAGCCAAGTCCTTGCCCCTACATTGCATGCACTCCAACCCTCTGACCCTCTGACGCGTCCGACATAGCTTTGATATTTTTGTCGATTAGTACTTAAGAGTATATTCAAACTGCCACTCCCTTATCCATATTTCAAATTCCAGTTATGGCAGCCCGCAACACTCAGAACTCCTGCGCACCAGCAGCTGCAGTGGAAGAAGCTTCAAATCTGCAGGACACCAGGGCGCCATTTCTACATACATTTCATGATCTTCCCGCAGAAGAACCTGCACCCAAACCTGACCCCATATCTCCGACACCTCATCTCCGAACACCTCAGACACAAGGACCTCCAATTCTTGAACCTTTTCACAAATCTCTGACCTCTCCTTTCGATGACAATAATCCTTTCCATTGTGAGCAAACTCCAAACCTCGCCAAAGCAATCATGCTTATGACAGAGGAGCTCTGACGTAGAGAAACTCTGAAGACTCTGAAAAAGAAGTTGAAGGAACCCGACACTTTTGACGGTTCCAACTCTCGGAAACTCACCAGTTTCCTAGCACAATGCACACTATATTTCTGAAACAAACCCGCCTTGGACGATGATGATAACAAAGTCAGTTTTGCTCTGTCATACCTCCAAGGAACTGCGCTCGAATGGTTTGAGCCCACCCTCTTGGGAGAGTCCGACAACAACTCTGTCTGTCTGGACGATTGGTCTGCCTTTTTATACATTCTCTGATCCAAATTTGGACCTATCAATCCGACTGGAGAAGCAGAGGATAGTCTGGATCACCTTTGGATGTGCAACAATCAGAAGATCCTATGTTACAACATGGACTTCAAACATCTTTCCGCTCGCACCCAGTGGGATGATGGCGCGCTCTGATATTGGTATATCAGACTGAGCAACTGGCTGACTAACTGTTATATAAGCAAGTCATATGACCAAAAGCAAAAGTGTTTAAAAGAGACATCTGAGAGACAAAGTCATGTGATCTTTCTCACAATCACATGACCTTTCAGAAATATGTTCAGACAAGGGTATTTCATGCCTTTTGACAGGTCATGTGACTATGGGAAAGTTAAAGTTTAGTGGTTAGGGTCCAGTTAGGGTTTGGTTAGAGTTGGTTAGAATTAGAATAGTTAGAGTTAAAGGTTAAAAGGTTAGAGTTGATTAGAATAAGGATTTGAAACAAAAATGTGACAAGAATGAAAGACTCTGATCTTACATGATTACATTATTTGAGGCCATAAAATCTTGGTTATATAAGCTCAAAATTCAGAAGAGGCCAATTGATAATATTTGTTCTTTGTTTGTTTTCTTATATAATCAGTTGGCTCTGCATGCTTTTTGTTTTTGTTCTGTACATATTACAGAGGTCTGGACAGTGGACTATGGATAGTGTAGTGGACAGGCTGGATACATCAGATGTTTTGGGCAACTGCCCAGTTTCATGTATAAATCTGGCTGCACAAAGCTGCATCTTGTTTCTCGCTGTGTGTGTGAGCTTGAAGGTCTTGAGAAGCGCCGAGAGCTTGGCACATGAGAGTGTGTTATTGCTGCACAGATGGGAGTGTTCATCAATATTGAGAGAACACCAAAAAAACAAGAGCTCATATTTTGTCGTATGTGGCGACATGCTGCCTGTCAATAATACTCCCTGTCGACAAGGGGAGCCAGGGAGCTGCTATCTTGACATCTCTGTTGCGAGGGCCACTGCCTGACATGGCATGATGTGGGGCGGCGGTGTCCCAGCTAAGCACGAGGATGGTGCAGTAGAACAAGAGTGGGACAAGGATCATCAGTAGCAGGAGTGGATCAAATGAGGTGATAAGAGCCCAAGCAGCTGCAACAAATATCAGCAGGAGCGAGCAGAGGCCGTCACTGGCGCCTTGTGTGGGGTGAGGCAGGGGAATGGATCATCAGTGATGAAGATTGAAAGAGAAAAGAAAGAAAAAAAAGAAGGGGGACACAAACGTTGGCGAGAGAGGGACGAATGGGTGATGATGAAGACCGCAGGGAGAAGATGGGGGGCAAAAATCAACCAGCGATCAGATTGTGTCAGTGGCACCATGGTCAAGTTGTTTGGCTCCCTCGGCAGGTGGTGTTGGAGATTGGGCGCGAGAGATATTGTACATGGAAGAACAGAATGATGTTGGTCAGGATCCAAGGCACATATATTATGTAATGATGCTGTGCTAAGTCTGTTAATCATGGCATCCGGTGGCTTGTACTCGATTCACCAACACTCCCCCTCAAGCCGCGTATATGCCCATCTCATCTCAATGTCCGGAGAACTTTGGAAGAGGTAGGGCCTTGGTTGATATATCGGCTTATTGTTCTGGATCCTGGCAATTCTGTAAGTTGATGTGGCCAAGTTCAACTTGCTGATGAATCCAATGCCAGCACATTTCAATATGTTTTGACCTTTTATGGAAAAAACGGGCTTCTGCGCCATCGCTATTGAGCCATCATTATCACCTAGGAGCAGGATGGGCTCCCCTTGAGGAAAGCCTAACTCTTCGTAGAGTGCTTTTAGCCATGTTAGTTCGCGGCTGGCTTCTGATAACGTGATATACTCGGCATGCATCATTATCGTGCTGCCATGTGAAAGGAAGACATACCCAGAGGTGGAACAGCATTTGTCGACATTTGCGAATGCTGCATCAGCATAGCCATAAAAAATCCCCTGGTGTGTCTCCTCCTTTTTAGATGTTATGCTGTACTCTTTCGTTCCTACTAGGTAATGAAGTATACATTTTGCGGCATTATAATGTGCCATGCTGGGACTGCCAACATAGGCACCCAGTCTGTTCATGGCAAAAGTGATATCAGGGTGTGTCGCCATTGCGAGAAATTGAAGAGAACCAATAAGGTTCATGTAGGCATTGCTCGCGTTATATGGATTTGGGTTGGGGTTGGGGTTGAGGCTCAAGTTTGGGTCAAGTGGGGTACGGACAGGATTCACATTTTCCATGCCGTGCGCATGGAGAATGGATTCGATATATTGTTTTTGGGTCAGGGAGATGGAGTCTGCTGTTTGTGTGACTTCAATCCCATGATTTTTGCTGGTTGTCCCAGGTCTGTGAGCTTGGACGTGTCGGACAGCTCTTTCTTTAGGTGCGACATCAGTTCATTCAAACTGGTAAAAATAAGTAAATTGTCGACCAATACAGTGATAATTTCGAGCTCGGCCCCTGTTATGTGAACATATACACAGGGGTCGGAATATAATGGCCAAAAACCGATGGATTTGAGCTGTCGGTTCAATTTGTTATTCCATTCATGACCAGATTGTTTCAGGCCATAAATGGTCTTGATGAGTCGACATACACGGTGAGTTCTGTCCTTGTATCCTAGGGGTTGTTGCATGCAAACTAATTCACGAAGAAGGCCATTTAGGTAGGCGCCTTTTATATCCATTTGTTGAACAATTAACCCTTTTTCTGGTATGAGTGCCATTATAGCTCGAATAGTTTCAAGTCGCATGACCGGTGAATAGGTTTCATTATAATCTTGCCCTGGGTGTTGGGCGAAGCCTTTCGCCACGAGTTGTGCTTTATATTTGAGTAAATTTTCTTCCTTGTCATATTTTTGGAGGAATACCCATTTGTTGGATATGGGTGTTACATATGATGGTACGTCGATTAGTTCCCAAGTTCCCATCTCTTCTAATTGCTTGAGCTCGGTTTGAATAGCTTTTTCCCACTCTGGCCACTGAGGGGTTTTTCGAGCTTCTTTTAGGGATTTTGGATCATCGCAATCTCAAGAGGTTGCCATAAACACCTCGTAAATAATGTTGGCTGAGGTAAGGGTTGTCTTGTTTGTTTCTTCTTTGTCTGGGAACTCCCAAGGTTCATTGAGTCTGCAATAATCAAGTTGTGCTTGTTTTCGCATATTTCTGGGTTCCTCAGACTGATCTTGTTTCCGTTTAGAATGATGCCCCAGACTAATGCCAGGGTCTTGACTGGTTTGTTCTACATCTTCATCAATATCCATTTCCTCCCCCTCAGGCAAGATACCTGGTGATAGGTCTATTTCAATTCCTTTGGTGGGGTTGGGAGGTAGGTCGGATGCAGATATAAAACGGAAATTTCGAGAGGTGAGCACTTTATATGTTAAAGGATCAAAATATTTGACTGATTTTGAGCCATCTTCGAAGCCTATGAATATTTTACATGTCGACCGCGGGTCAAATTTTGTTCTGCACTTTTTGCCCTGTTTTAGGATCCATATGGGTGCTCCAAATTCCCAGAGATGTGAAACATCTGGTTTCTCGTGGGTCCACTCTTGTTCAGGGGTTGAGTCTGGAATACTTTTCGTATATGCCCAATTCCAGATATAGGCTCTGTGGGAGATGCAGAGGTCCCAGAGATAAGGCTTGAGTCCTCGGCCATAAATCATTGCTCTGGCTAGCTTGATGAGGGTTCTATTCATCCTCTTGGCTATGCCATTTTGCAAAGGTGAGTATGGCGCTGTAAGTTGAACACCTATACCTTCCTTCTTACACCAGGCTACTAGGTCTTTAAATTCCCCTCCCCCATCGATGCGAATTTCCTCGGGGTTGTAGCCATGTGTCTTCAGGTAGGTGAGATAGTCCTTGACTTTCTGTGTCGTTTCATCCTTCGTTTTGAGGCCTTCAACTGTTATGTGATGCGTTTTTTCATTGATTAGCCCCAGAAAGTAATTATTTCCATTAATAGATGTTATGGCAATTTTGCCAGTATATCCATATGAGTTATCTGACCTGGTCTCATCGCGTGTCATGGCGCTCTTTTTGGAAAGGTTTGTTTTGCAGCTGTACATGCCGCGCAGTCCGTTTTTGGAGTGCACTCATCAATGTTTAGTCCATTGATGAGATGCTTGTCAAGCATGTACTGTAAGCCACTATACCCTATGTGTCCAAAGCGACGATGCCATGTTTCCCAACTAATAGTTGGTTCATTGGCATTAAATGTTTGAAAAGGTTCAATCGGCTCCAGAGTAGGTTCTCAAAGCTTGATCTTGAGTTTATAGAGGTTTGTGCCTTCTATTTTGCCTTGGATTACCCTTTGTTTCTCGTTATTGATCATGTAGATGACCCCTTTCTTGAATTCGACATGTCCACCATTTCGGTCCCATCAACCTATTGAGAGTAAGTTGTGGGGATTATTCGGGATATACAGAACATTCTCGAGATGTAGGACATATTGTGGCTGTCAACCTCTGATTTGAGTTCAACTGAACCACGTCCTAATGGTCTCGTAGTAGCTCCATTTAGTTCCATCACGGTGGTATTTTTTATTGGCATATAGTTGATAAATGCCTCACATCGATTTATAATATGAGAAGAAGTCGCAGAGTCCACAAACCAAAGACAAAGGTGGTCTTCAGAGGGACCATTCATATTGCTCATGATGAAGTGGTTACCATCATTATTGAACTCTTCATAAAGGTCCTTTTTATCTTTGCAAGGCTTCTCATCAACTTCCATGAGATTAGTGGTCTCTTTTACCACTTCTCCGCTATCATCAATTTCCTCAATCTCTTCGATATATGTATGCCATGGAGGTCGTTTCCCCCATTTTAACCTTCATCTTCCTCCCCCCTTTGCTCACAAACTTTCTCTTCTGCCCATGAGAAGGGTGTTCTCGTCCTTGATCTCGCCTTAGCCCCTGACCCTGCGACTTGCAACCCAAGCAACGTGTGGGGTTGCAATTCCAAATTCCACAATATTTGCAACATACTTTATCTTTATTATGACATTCCTCATAGGAATGATTTCAGTTGCGACAGTGGTGGCAGTAGATGAAGCCTTGCATGAGGCTTTCCTTACTGCTCTGGGATTAGTGAGAGAGAGGCCTCATGATGCGGGCAGCGAGAGAAGTTGATTTCGGAGCTGGATCGACTTTCGAGATTGACCCCGAAGCCCTCGAAAAGAAGGCTTGGTCATTTTTGGCTTTATTGGAGTAGAACTTTCTTTCATAAAGCCGATTAGCTCCTGTGAGTTTGTCATCTGTTTCATGTTCTGTTGATTAACTGGCTCCCCGACATAAGGTTCAAGGACTATGTCCCATGCTTCTGGCATCGACGTGACGATATGCATCTTGAAGGTGACTTCTGAAATGTGGAAGTGGGCATCGGCCATGGTATTGAGGTGCTCCCACATTTCCTTAAGATTATTTAGGTGTTTTGGAATGTTGATTTCATTGTTGCATCGGAGGGAGATGAGTCTTCAGTGAGTCTGGATGGCAATGCCATGCCCTTGGTGATTAAACATGCTGTTGAGTGCATGCCACATCTTGTGCGACATCTTCTCATGACAGCAATGGATAGACTGGGAATGCTCCATGTTATCTATGATGAGTGTCTGAATCATGCTCTCATTTTCAAGCCAGGTGGCCTGGTCATCAGGGCGGTCATTGCCAGGCATAGGTAACATCCCTTCAATGTAAGGTAGAGCACCAACTGACAATTAGTTGGGCAGTTCTCAGTGAGTTTTTGTTCATTTTGTTTCACCCCTCGGTCATAACCATTGTATTTGTTAAGTAGGTGAAACGTCGGAGCTTTGTCGGAGTCCGTCGGAGGTCGGACGTAGGACTGAGACCGGAGCTGAACTCCAGAAATGCAGAGGAACGACAAAGGGGAGGGACGTGGCTTCAACATATGTGTTGCGCCGCCGTTTGTTGGATAAGGTGTCCCAATTTCAGGAGGTCGGAGGAGAGGTCGGAGGTGCGGAGGTCCTCAGAGAGATCTCAGTGAGAGACACGTTGATGTGGAAGTGATCAGACGATGTTGGAGTTGTGACTCAGACACAGTACTGAGCTCGTCAAAGGGTAACGATGGAGGAAGAGCAGAAGATGAGGATGTTGTTGGCATATTGTACCATGGCGAGGATCTCTGGCATGAATGGAGAGTAGAGGAGTGAACTTGGTTGATATTTGAACTGAGGAACTACAGGTATGGTACGAGCTTAAATATCTAAATGTGATTACTTTATGGAGATGGTCGGAGTAGGTCCGGAGTTGTGGCATAAGTTGCCAGCGACTGTAACAAACATTGGAGATGTCGGTCAACAGACCATGCAGAAAAGGCGATGCATAAGTAAACGGGAATATGAATATGAAATGCATAAAGGCATGGAGTTATGAATATGCAATGCACGATGGCAACGTGTGGAGATGCAGAGGTAACGGATGTCCGGAATGTTGGAGGACGATCAGAGTGGATCGGAGATTCAGAGACAGATATAACAGTATTTATGTGTAGATCAAAGGCCTAGGTCAACAAGAGCTCAGCACTTCCTGAGTATGGCACGATTTGGGCTTCTGGGCTTCACTTAGGGCCTGATGACATCAGCAAAATCTGATTTGGGCTCATAGCAAACTGTAGCAAACACTCCCAAACATGTAGTGTGGTGTAGTGCCATAGCATGTCATAGCAGTGTAACTGAGGGCTGTAGCAAGATGTAGCAAGATGTAGCCCTGTAAACATAGAACTGCCCAAGTATTGTAGTATCCTAGTAAGCCATAGCCTTATAATATAGAACTGCCATATCATCATAGTAACCTAGTAAGCCATACTCACCAATCGGTCCTCATGCTTTTTTTGTATGTCTGAATGTATCCAAATGGCATGAGAATACGAAAAAGGACATGAATTACACTATGAAAATGTATTACAGCCCTCATTAAAAAATGCGCAAACAGTGGTGTACATATGCTCCTCGCACCCCCGCCTCCCCATGCCCCCTTGCTCAAGAGCCTGTTTGCATGGTTGGGTGTGATTGTGTCCCCCTGTGCCCTATTTGCATGTCCCTACGATCTCGCATATGTTCCGCCCTTTGCTGCGCCATTTTTTTGCTGTGGCTGTCTCAGTACCCCTCCCCACCGCTGTCGTCCCCACCCCATGCATCCCTTGCCATGTCCCCTCGCACCATCTGGCCGTTTTCATGCATGCCCCGCCCCACGCGTAGCCACGTTCCCTCACACTCTCGCATGTCCTGCCGTTTTCGTGCATATCCCGCCCTTCCCCCCGCCGTTTTCATGCATGTCCCGCCCCACGCATCCCTCAGCAGGTGTGGCCATGTTCACTCGTGCCCTCGCATGTTCTCGTGCATGTCCTGCACTTCACCCCACTGTTCTTCTGGTGTGGCTATTGCAATAGGCCTCCCCCCCCACCGTCGCCCACCGCCCTCGTGTTCTGTTAGTATGTGTGGTATGTGGCACAGCAGGGTGCTCACTGGTAGTGCGGCCTGCACGGCTGTCATGCAAACAGAAAGAGGAGAGGCAGACAAGGAGAATGGGGGGGAGGGAGCAGACACAAGGGAGATGGGGGGAGTTAAAGGGATGTTGGACTTTGGCAATTGTTCAACTTTCATCCATGTGACCGGAACTTGCCGACCCTGGCAACATCCAAAAGTCGAACAATAGCCAAAGTCCATCAACATCCCTTTAACTCCCTCCATCACCTCCCTCCATCACCTCCTTCCATGAGTCGTGTCCGTTCCCTCCCCCCGTGTTATGCTTAACAAACTGTTCCAAGGTTCGGGCAGAGTATGCAGGAAAGTGGAAAGGCAAAGAGCAAAGTGATTGCTAAATCTAAGGAATCTACTATAGTACAAGAGGTTTATATAGGTACTGACTATAGGCGGTAGCGGATGGGTCAGTACTGCGGAAGGCAGTGCACATGAGTAAGGCAACTGCGGAAGGCTATGTACAGTGAGTAAGCTGACTGCGGAAAGTGAGTCAGCGCGGGAGCGAAGTATACTAAAGGGGATGATGAAGTAAGGTAGTGAGTCAGACTGGGAACCGAAGGTTGCGAAAGTAGATATTAGACATAGTGAGTTCGTAAGAGGGCGCCGCGTCGGGCCGATAAGTAAAAGATATGACGTGGTCCTCATACCGTAGAGTCCGTAACATGTTCCCCTCCTCAAGCTCTGTGTCCTCACAGAGTCACTGTCCCCATCCCTCGTTGTTGCCGGGATTGCACCAGTTCGGGCTCTCCTTGAGGCTCCAATTGTATATCAACTCCTCATTGATGGCGACGGCGAGTTCAAGGCCCTTGATGGCCAGCCGAATACGTCGATTCTCAATGACAAGGGTGCTGGTATAGTTCCCGAGAATTTGTTTCTCTTCGGGAGTCGGAGCGACGGGGAGATTGGACAGCGAATGAAGTTGGATATTCATCTGGCGATGAAGGAGGTCGGTGAGGGAAGTTTCGAGGGCATGGATTTGGTCTCTCATGGAGAGCGCTTCGTTCATAAGGGCGGCGATGGCGGGGTTGACGTCGGTGGTGGAGGTGGAGGTAACGATGGTGTTTGACATGGCGGTGAGGATGGTGGAGAGATAGAAGTAGAATGGGGTGGCTATATTGGGCAGGGAGAAGACTAGAGCGGGGAACTCGGTGTGTGGTTGACTGATGAGGTCGATGCTGCCATGGGTTTTGAGAACTCATCTTTTATCGTGGACGAGACGGGTTCTGCCGATGGAAATCACGGATCAAATCTTGAGCGTTCTGAACATTAGCTCAAGGCTCCCATGTGTTTTCTTCTGGACCATATCCTTCCCACTGGACGAGGTACTGGATCTTTCCATGGAACTTTCGAGAGTCTAGGATTGTAGACACATGGTACTCTTCTCGTCCTTCGACAATGATCGGATCAGGGGCTGGTTTCTTTTTCTGGATGGCATACTTCGGAGTTTCATATGGTGACAACAGGGTCTCGTTGAACACAGGGTGGATCATCTTCCAAGTCTTCGGAAGATCAAGAAGGTACGCGCTAACTCCTTTCTTTTCTAGGACTTTGAATGGTCCATGTCGGAGTGCGTCAAGTTTCTTTGAGGGGCGATCAGTCCTGATGTTAGTCCCTTCCAGCCACACCTTGTCTCCGATGCGGTAGTTCCGAGACGGACTTCTCCGTGTGTCGACTGTCTTCTTCATCTGATCCTGTGCTTGTTTCAGCGCTGCATTGGCTTCTTCTCGTGCCTGTTTGAGTTTTTTCAAGAAGTTGTTGGCAGCCGGATTGGTATCTTCTAACACGAGCTCTCCCTTCCACGGATGTAAACCGTAGTTGAGGTAGAATGGGGTGTGCTTCGTTGCCTGATGTTCTTTGTCATTGTACTGGAACTCTGCGATTGCGATCCATTCAGCCCAATCATCCTGTAGATGGTTGACAAAGTTTCGTAAGAACGCTTCCGTTTCCTGATGCGATTGCTCGGCCTGTCCATCAGTCTGTGGGTGGTATGCGGTGGACAGGTTCCTCTTGATCCCTAACATGCGGCAGAGTATCTCCATGAACTTCGCGGCGAACTGCGGTCCCCTATCGCTGATGATCTTCTTGGGGATCCCATGAAGCTTCCATATCTGATCCCGATAGATCTTGGCTAATCCTTCAGCCGATAGTTCCACGGTTGTCAGAATGAGGTGAAGCATCTTTGAATGTCTATCCGTGATGACCAGAATTGCGTTTTTTCCATCAGATTCTGGTATCGGTCCCACGACGTCGATTCCTATGTCTTCCCATGGGTGACTTGGTGCTGCATGGGGATGTAGCAGAGCATGTCGCTTTTGTCGGTTAATCTTGTTGCGTTGACAAGTGTCGCAACCCTTCACGTACTTCTTCACATCATGCAGTATGGTAGGCCACCAGTAGGTCCGAGTGAGGAGTTCATGTGTCTGGTACTGTCCTGGATGTCCAGCCACTGGTGCATCGTGTGACTCGAACATCAATTCTTGTCGTAATTGTGGGTCTGGCGGGACATAGACTCGTTCTCCTGCATAGGTGATCCCATTCTCCTGCTGATACCAATGAGGATTCTTTTTCAGACCCTGGGCTACTTCTGTCTCCATGCGGTTTGAACCCTTGATGCGTGCAATCCACGGATTTTCAATGGTTGTGACGTTTCCAATTTTGATGGAATCAGATGTTTCACCCCCTTCAAAGAATTGTTCCTCCGTAAACATCTCCATTTGTATCACATCTTCTGATTCCAACCGTTTCAAGAATAGTCCCTCCTTGAGCATTTGGTCACTGTCCTGTGGTTCGAGTTCCGCTTCATACCAGAGTAAGCGTGACAGGATGTCCGCTTTTGCATTGGTCTTGCCGGGCACATGCCGTAATTCGAAGTCATAGTCTTGTAACTTCATTTTCCAGCGTCGCTGTCATTGATTTAGGTCCTGAGGACGACGGAAATATTCCAGCTTCTTGTGATCGGTTAAGATCTCGAAACGTTCCCTGGCTTCAAGCAGATAGTGTCTCCAATCTTTCAATGCTTCCACGACTGCCAGGAGTTCCTTGTCATATATCTCGTAATTCTGTTTGGCCGCGGACATGGTCCGCGACAAGAACGCAATGGGGTGCCATTTGTCGTTTTGCTTCTGAGAGAGTACTGCTCCAATTGCATAGCCCGATGCATCGGTTTCAACCCTGAACTGTCCCTCTGGTTTCGGTAATGCCAAGACTGGTGCCGATGTAATTGTCCGTATGAGACCTTCAAAAGCTTGCTGCTCCGTTGGTCCCCAAGTAAATGCTGTACCGCCTGTGAGCACGGTGAGAGGTTTCGCAATGTTTGAGTACCCTTCAATAAATTGTCGATAGAAGTTAGCAAATCTAAGGAACTTCTGAACTTCCTTTTTTGATGTGGGTGCTCGCCAGTTTCGAATTGTATCCACCTTCTCAGTTTCCATCTCAACGCGTCCCTCACCAACCACATATCCCAATATAGGACATTTTGTTACTTCCCATAAACACTTCTTCTCCTTTAGGAACAGATCATTGTCCGATAGGATCTGTAGGATTTCTTCAGTGTTTCACGCGAGTTCTTCCTTGGTTTTACCGATAACCACGATGTCATCCATGTAGATCACGCAGATACGTCGGCGGATCTGGTCCTGGAATAGACTAGCCATCATCCGAGAGAATGTTCCCGGGGAGTTGCAAAGACCGAAAAACATGACCAATGGTTCGAACAATCCTCGACTGGTGAGGAAGGCAGCTTTCCATTCATCGCCCTCCTTGATCCGGACGTTGTTATAGCCCCACATGATGTCCATTTTATTGAAGTAGACCGCATCTTTCAGTATGTCCAAGAGATCGGATATTCGTGGGAGTGGGAACTTGTCTTTGACTGTGAATTTATTGACCATGCGGTAATCTTGTACCAATCGTTTGGAGCCATCCTTCTTGTTGATGAAGAAGCAAGGGGAGGCATAAGGGGATTTGGACGGGCGGATCTTTCCTGTTGCTAGACCTTCGTCAATGAATGCGTCCAATTCTTCTTGTTCCTTTTGCGTCATAGGATATGTATTTCCTCCTAGTTCCTTTGGTGCGTCCAGTGTAAGTTCGATACCATGGTCCCATTCCCTCTCCTTTGGGATCTTGTCAAAATTCTCTTTCTCGAAAAGATGAGCAAATTGTTCAACATATGAGGGTCGTTTGGTTGTGGGAGGTGGTGTGGGAGTGACAGCTTCCAAAATAGGGTCTCCAGGCTTCCATTTCTGATCCGACTTTTTGGGTGCATCTTTGTCGTGCACCTCAACCATGCGAACCCGGTGTTTGCGACCATTAAGGTTAACCCTGAAATCTGAGTGTTTGGTTCGACATGTTGTTGGGCATCGGTTAAATGTCACCGCGCCGGTTGTCCAATTGATTGTGGGGTTGTGGTGTACCAACCAGTCATGTCCCAAGAGCATGTTTGTTCTCCCGATGTCCAGTACCATTGCTTCCATGGTTTCCTGATGTGCTCCCAAATCCAGTTTAACTTCGGCAAGTTGGCTCGCTTTCTGTTGTCGATTTGGCGATCCATCCACATTTAGAATTGCTATGGGCGGTATTCCTCGCGTGGGGAGGTTCTGTTCGTGTACTATTCTGGGATGGATGCATGTGCGTTCACATCCGCTGTCAACCTCAGGTCGGATGACCTTTGGTCCTTGTCGTGTTTTGAGCTGAGCTAACAGCCTGATTTCTCGTCTTTTTGCCCTTTACAATCTTAGTCGATGCAGCGACTCGCTTGGCAGGGATGACATAGGTTCTATTGTCTGCAGTTATACAAGGCAAGCAAGTCTGTTTAATAGATAAGGGTCACGACTTAGCGTCGTTTAATCGGACCCTTTTGAAAATCCTTCTCATCGGCTTCTAAGATTGTGGTTTCATCATTCTCGGCATCTTCTTCGGACACCTTCCTAACCCTTCCGGAGTTCTTCTTTGGCTTGCGGCAGTTGCGCACGATATGGCCTTCTTGGTCACAGTTGAAACACTTGCGACCATCTTTCTTCTTTGGAGCGCTACAGTCTTTAGCCAGATGACCGAAGCGTTGACAGTTGTAGCAACGGGCTACTCCTGCTTTGTCGATCTCCATGGCCTTGCCCTGACCACCATAAGTGGTACCCGATCCGGTGCGCATGTCGCCGCCACCTCGGATGACCAGTGCGTGTTCTTCCATCTGTCGTCCCTTGTTTCGGATCTCCTTTGCGTAATCGGTGTACGTCTTGCCATCGCTAGCCACTTGTTCAGAGATTCTGCGGTTGACATTTTTTTCTAGGATGTATTTCCCAGTTTCTTCACCAAGGTTTGACAGTCCCAAGAGTTCTTCAAATTCATCCAAGAATTCATCAACAGTGCGTTTCTCTTGTTTCAGGACTTCGAGTCTCGCTTTGGCAGCGACCGACTTGTTGGTGATGGAGAATCGTGTGGCGATATCATCAGAAAAACCTAGCCAGGTGATGTTCTCGTTGTCAGCGGTAAGAGCGTCTAACTTGTTGCTGGCCCAGTGTCTGCCGGACCCTTCCATCATGCGGGATAGTACCGCAAGAATCTTCTGATCGTCTGTGAGGCTCTTTTGGAACCTGATGTATAGTTTGGTGGCTTTCCACCACTCGTCAAAGGTGTATCTGTCCTTGAACATCCCAGGATCCTTGATGATCTTGGATGTATCCATTGTTTGTACAGCCGGAGCTTCTGCCATGTTTAGAGTCTGCGGAGGAGAAGAGGAGTCGGGTTGTTGGGATGAAGATGGGGTTCGGGATACAGGTAAGGATTGAAAATGAGTCCCTGTTCTAGGCATCTGTTCGATATCTGACTGCACGGAGTCAAAAGTAAATTCGTCAGGGGACTCGTCGGCGGAATTGGTGGCAAAACGTTCAGAGTATTTTCTCTGTAAATCTCTAAGGAATCTCTGTTCCTGCGTGTCTGTTGGTCTCGAGAAGGGGTCAAGTCTCTCATTTTGTGCCCAGTGGTTGTACTCGGTCTGTTGTTCTTCGGTGGTGAAGTGGGCGTAGATCTGCTGCTTCGAGTAAGACATGATGATGTGGCTCTGGGACGTCTCAATGTGAGCGTCCTAATCAATCTTCTGATAACGGTTGTCTGGACACCGATAAACTCTCTGATCTCTGTGATCCGACCTGTCTGAGGTCCTTCTTGAACGTGAAAGCTTTCGAGTTCATTCTGTCAGGCGTTGTAACGTGTGATCTGGTGTTGCCGAGCAAGATGGATGCTCTCTGCTATCTCGCCATGGGGGCGATGCTCGTCATTGTCTAGTTCTTCGTCAAGCACCTGCTGTAGGATGCGATGGATCTCCGATTCGATGTACTGCTGGATAAGCATAAAATCGATACTGTCTCGAGGACTTAGCTCCTCCTGTCGGGCTTCTGGCGTGCTGAATGGGTTACTGGTGAAGTCTTCAAAGAAGCGCGACGTCTTGACTCGTCTGGTAGTTGCTCTCTTCGCTCTGGGAGAACCTAACGAGATTTAGCAACTTGTTATGCTTAACAAACCGTTCCAAGGTTCGGGCAGAGTATGCAGAAAAGTGGAAAGGCGAAGAGCAAAGTGATTGCTAAATCTAAGGAATCTACTATAGTACAAGAGGTTTATATAGGTACTGACTATAGGCGGTAGCGGATGAGTCAGTACTGCGGAAGGCAGTGCACATGAGTAAGGCAACTGCGGAAGGCTATGTACAGTGAGTAAGCTGACTGCGGAAAGCGAGTCAGCGCGGGAGCGAAGTATACTAAAGGGGATGATGAAGTAAGGTAGTGAGTCAGACTGGGAACCGAAGGTTGCGAAAGTAGATATTAGACATAGTGAGTTCGTAAGAGGGCGCCGCGTCGGGCCGATAAGTAAAAGATATGACGTGGTCCTCATACCGTAGAGTCCGTAACACCCCGTCCTTCCCATCAGCCCCTCCTCTTTCTGTTTGCACAACAGCCGTGCAGGCCACACTACCAGTGAGCACCCTGCTGTGCCACATACCACACATACTAACAGAACACGAGGGCGGTGGGCGACGGTGGGGGAGGAGGCCTACTGCAACAGCCACAGCAGAAGAACAGTGGGGCAAAGTGCAGGACATGCATGAGAACATGCGAGGGCACGAGCAAACATGGCCACACCTGCTGAGGGACGTGTGGGGCAGGACATGCATGAAAACGGCCAGATGGTGCGAGAGGACGTGGCAAGGGATGCATGGAGTGGGGACAACGGCGGTGGGGAGGGGTACTGAGACAGCCACAGCAAAAAAACGGCGCGGTGAAGGGCGGGACATGTGAATAGGGTGTGAGCAAACATGACAATGCACTGCCGAGGGATGCTTGGGGTGGGGGGACTCTCTCTGATGGGACATGCAAATAGGCCTCGAGGGGACGTGGCAATGCCCGGCGAGGGATGCACGGCAACACATCATTGAGGAACATGGGGTGGGGGGACTTGTTGGGTTTGGCTCAATCCCTTTTCAGTTTCGTAGCCTTATGTTAGAATTTGCTTTCAAATGAAATTGATTTTTGATACTACAACTTTCATGTGTTAATCCAATGAATGAGCCAATATGAAATAATTCATAGCACTGAAGAAACACAGTCTGGAGTGATCCATAGTCATGAGAGGTTGCTCTGTAGCACTATAGAGTGATGGCAGGTTGCTACAGAGTGCTATAGAGTGATGGCAGGTTGCTACAGAGCGCTCTCAAATCATAACCCTTCGCTACAGCGCTATGAAGCTCCAGAGCGCTCTGGACACTCCCCAGCATCTCCAGGTTTTGCTGATGGAGAAGAATAAATCATATCTCAGTGAGTTCACATTCATTTCCCTTCACTTGTATCTCAAAAGTATCATGATTATGTGTAGATTAAAGGCACATGTAGATGAGTACCCAGCGTTCCGTGGATGTGGCGCTATTTTGGAGCTTTCTGGTGAAGAGCCTTTTGAGAAGCACAAATCATATCTTGGCCAATTCTCTTCATTTCTATCTCAAAAACATCGCCTTTATGTGTAGAATAAAGGCCCCATTAGACGACCGCTCAGCGGTCAACGGATTCGGCGCAATCTTGCAATCTTATGAGTTGAGGGTCTCAGGAGTCAGTAATTATATCTCACTGAGTTTCTGTCCATTCCCTTTCATCACTATCTCAAAAGCATCACAGCAATGTCTAGATTGACGGCCTGTATAGGCAAGAGCCCGGCACTTATTGGATACTGCATGACTTTGGGGGTGTGGGGGCTGAGGAGAAGAATACATTATATCTCAGTAAGTATTTGTCTGTTTCTATCCCAAAAATATCCCATTTACATGTAGAATAATGGCCCCATTAGATGATAGCCTGGCGCTTTCCAGATGTGGTGCGATGTTGGATTGAGGGACTATGAGAAGGCAAAATCATATCTCAGTCAGTTTTTACTCATTCCTTTTTGTTTCTATCTCAAAAACATCGTATTTAGATATAGAATAAAGGGCTCATTTGACAATAGCCTGGCATTTCCCAGCCATGGTGTTGGGACTTACTTGTATTTCTATCTGAGTGTAAATATTTTGGATGCTTCAGCATTTTCCCCACCGCTTCCAGGTTCAATTCCTGGTGGTGCCAGTTGTTCCTTTGGCCCGTTTGATGCAGATATACCTGCACCAGGTCGATGGTACACCACAGGTTTTTCAAACCGTGGTGTTTTACTTGACACTGCAGTTTTTACCTGTACCTGCAGGTTTTCACCTGCAATGGGTGCAGGTTTTGCAGCTACAGGTACAGTGTTGGCTCTCAACACCCATGGGTGTACCCATGTCCTTCCCTACACACAACACCCATGACTAACACCCAACGTCCATCTCTTGTGCCCAACACCTGTTCCTTGCACCACACTGCTGTCCCTCATGCCCCATGGCTGCCTCTCGCACCCAACGGCCATCCCAACTTCATGCCAAACATGTGCAACGGCCACAGTGGGGTAGTTTCAGTGCTGAGCCAGCAGAGGCTCATTGGTTGTGATCTGGTGGCACATTTGTGCTCGTCGTGTCCACCCAATGACTCTTTTGCTGAATGAGTATCTATCATGATAATATAAGTACTTGTAAATTCATTAGACTACTAGTTGCTTTGTATAGCTAGGAAGTATGCAATATATATATATATTTTTGTTCACTACTGCATTAGGTGTGACACAATTAAGTGTTCTGATGTCTTAATAGCACCCATAGCTCTCATAGATGAAGAGCTAAAGGGAGCTACAGGAAGCTATGATAGCTTGGCAGGTGGCTATGTTGAACTCAATAACAGGGACTTGTCTATGAAGCAACATAGTCTACATAGCACTACGGCTGCTCTGTAGACAAGTTATTTTTTCCTGATGTCTGTTATTCCCTCACCACATATCCTCAAGATCAAGTGGAGAGAATCAAAGCCAGAAAACCAGGCTGTATGATGGTAAAAGAATTAAGTCATTTGAGGCAGTAGATGTAGCATGATTAAGGATTAACATGGGTATGGGTACGCACCATGATATATGCAGTGTGGGTGTTACAGGTATGGGTGTGGTTCGGGGTTTGCTGAACTGTGGCAATACCATTGTAAGGGCAACCACTTTTCTATTTTCTTTTATCTTTTCCTTTCCTTTCTACATCAGCAAATCAGACATGTGCTATGGCTGCTATGGGCACTATAGGGCACTACATTCTCAGGGATGTATGCTACAGCCTGTAGCATATCAGGATTTTGTCAGGTGCCTGGCATGACCAGATAGGTCTGATAAGTGGTTGCAACTCTGCAATGAAAAAATAATACATTACAAGGGCTTGTTAACTGCTGCAAGCCCTGTATTCAAGGATCATTTTCTGATGCTTCACCCAGTAGAATGACAGAATATGACCTGGATACATTAGTATTAGAATGGATGAGATGAAATTTTAAAGCAAGATCATACAAGACCAGTCTTTCTGAGGAAAATAAAGTGTAATAATATGCTTAAAAGTGTTGCATGGAAGGATCATCAGCTGACCTGATTACATCAATATCAGAGGAGGTAATAATGTAATATGATACAATGTCAGCCTTCCTGAACATGAGAGAGGCTTATCAGTGGGCTGGAATTATTGTATCAAAGGATCATCTGCTGACCTAGATACATCGACCTTTACAAGAGTTTATCATCGATTGTCAGCATGATATTTTCTTGTCCATCAAGATCTGTATTGCACCAGCTGATAAAATATATCTAACTATAAAGAAACACTAGTTTATACTATCGAAAGCATTCCTTATAAAATTTAATCTATATAGCTCATAAAGAAATGTGAAAGGAGTGTGCTGCTGAGCAGTGAAAATTCAAACTAACATGTTTTGTGGCACAGCCACAACCCTGTGGCCTGAACAAAAAGCAAAAAACAGTTTGTCAGCACATTACTTGCCTAAAGGAGATTGTGTGATAAGTGTGTGTGATGAATTTGAGATAATTGTGTGATCAACTAAGAGCCTTGAGAAATGAGATACATGAGTTAAATTATCAAGTATGAGAAAATAAGCAACAAAGTCAAAACAAAGAAATAAAGACTTTTTATATGTTTCTTCAGATCAAATTATAATGCTAGAGAATATTTTGTCACTCTGTGCATTGATGACAACAACAAATCAACCTTATCAACACAGATAACTGCATTATACATCTGGTGAGGTTGGATCATATTAGGCCACTCTGGCACAAGACCCAACTCTGGCAGGCCTTGCAAATTTTGCCAACACACAGGTGGATTATCTGGGATTATCTTTTCATATATAAGACTGATATATATTTGAGATATTTTATATTTTCTAAAGACCTTATCTAACCTTAACCTAACCATCCCATTTTCCTGATGAGAGTGCTATGTAGCACTCTGTAGCACATGTCTGATTTTCTGATGTATTCCACCATCTCCGACGTCCTCCAATCGGATCTGCTACATCCAACATCTTATCTGATGCTCCACATCTGATGACTCCACTCCTCCGCACGTCGGATTGCAGGTTACCATTCATCTCGTCCCCATTCATGTCCCATCCCTACTCCCGATCATTTCTCATCATTCATATGTCTCATTTTATCTCTTATTTCATATCTCACTTTACTATTTATCCAACTAGCTTGCAGGGGAATCCTTAGAACTTTCTCTTTGGATTTCCCTTGCAAGGTATGTGTTGTATTACTTATCAGACCACTCAATCTAAACTTTGGATTTCCCTTGCTTGCAAGGCATCTGAGTTCGAGTCTTGGATTGTAAGGTCGCCCTTACAGTAGAAAGTTCTCACCTAATTGGACCAGGTCCGATTGCATTGTTGTCACGATTCCATGCTTCGGAGTAGCTTCATCCGCGTTCAACTCTGATACATCTCCCACCCCTTCCAGTTCTTCTAACTACCTCTCTGTAACTGGTGATTTTGCTCTGCACATAGAAATGGACAACCCCAATTGCCTTGAACAGCTTGAGCACGAGTTCCAGGAACACATCAAACTCTCACCAATATCTCTACTCAACTTGACCAACTTCTTCTTGCTTTCAATGCAATTCCTGCTCTGCCACCTATCCTACCCGTTCCCGCACCCGCTATTATATCTGCTCCGCTTGCTCTGGCCAATCTGGGCATGCATCGAGCAAAACCTGCCAATCCGTTGGACTTCAACGGATCACGCACAAATGGCTGGACCTTTCTAAACTCCTGTGAATTGTTTATGGGACTACCTCCAGAACAGTTCGCAGACGACCATGCTAAAATTTATTGGGCCTTATCTTTCATGAAGAGTGGACATGCAGCACGCTTTGCAGACCGCATTATCTGACAGGAGCGGAGGACCACCGCTCCACCTTACCGGACTTGGGTGGACTTCTGCGCAGTGTTTACAGCAGAGTTCACTCCGAAGAATGAGGAACAGGACGCGAGACTGATCCTCAAAGGAGAATGCTATTATCAAGGTCAACGGGATGTTGAGACCTATATTGACGAGTTCAAAGACTACATTGACAAAGCAGGCTATCAGGAGAATACCAACATCATACTCAAATTCTGCCATGGTCTTTGCTCCGACATTCAGAACGAGATTGCCACTCTGACCCACGGATGGCCTGCGGATAACAACCCTGATGATTGGTACTCTGCAGCATGAGTCAATGATGACAATAGGATTGCCAACAAAGCCTTCAAGGCCACTGCTCTGACCCTCAGCTCTGCTTTCTGCAACATCATCGGACCAAGAGTGCCCAGCACATCAGTATTCCCTCGCCCCTACATTCCATTCCCTCCATGCACCACTCCGTCGACCTCTGTCTCTGCTCTGCCGACACTGGACCCTAATGCAATGGACATTGATACTTCACATGTCAAAGGCAAGAATGCCAATGCATGCTTCAGATGTAACAAAACAGGTCACTTCAGTCGTGAATGCCCCCTGCGCTTTGATGTCTGATTCATGACAATGGAGGAGCAAGACAAGTTTGTTATGGAACAACTCATCATCAAGGACACAGCAGAAGGCAACTCCGCTCCGCCCACGGAGTCTGTGGAATCGGAGGGAGGACAGGAGGATTTTCCTCTTCACAACGAGTGAACAGTGTGCCCTCGTTGTCTACTAAAAATCATTATGCTGCCTTATTTATGGAACAATATGACCCTATACCCCCCATCTCTAAGCCTGCAAATGATCCTATAGTTGCACCCATCTCCGCAAATCCTATCCGCCTTCGCCTCTCTAAGTGGAAGCGTCAGCTTCCAAAACGATATGTCCTCGCATCTGCTCACTCTGACAATTCTATTGAACTAGACATAGTTCTTGAAACTACCGACACCAAAGACACACTATCACAAAAGACTTTACTCAACAGTGGGGCAACAGGGTCATTACTTGAAAACTACAACATGCAATTCCGGTATACAACATCGACAGAACTCCAAACGAGGCCGGAGCAATAACAGAGGTGTTGGATATAGTGCTCCGCAATCGGGATCACTCAGAGTGGACCCAGCTTGCATTAACAAGCTTGGGAAAACAAGAAATCATGTTAGGTTTCACTTGGCTCAAAGAACACAACCCTGAGGTAGATTGGGCTTCAGGGGAAGTGAAGATGAGCTGGTGTCCTGCACGATGTTGGACATGCCACCAGGAGGCAGCACAAGAGCGGAAGGAGCAGAAGTTTGAACAAGTCTGCATCCAAGCCTGTGGGATGGGTTCCACTCCGATGTCCGGTCTAGCGGAGGAGGTAGTGGAAGACGATAAAGAAGAAGATGAGTTTGAGGAGGGAGATCGCCTTTTTGTCGGAACAGTACCCGCGGAGGCGGAGTTCATCCGTGCTTCATCCAATATCAGGATGGCTCCCTTCGTCTTGTACAAGACTACCAGTCACTCAATTCCAAAACTATCAAAAACAAGTATCTGCTTCTGCTCATATCCGAACTGATCAATAAACTTCAATGCACTCAATACTTTACCAAGCTCAACATCTGCTGGGGTTACAACAATGTGCGGATAAAACCCGGAGATGAGTGGAAGGCTGCTTTTCAGACCAATCACGGACTCTATGAACCATTGGTGATGTTCTTTGGCCTCACTAATAGTCCATCCACATTCCAGACTATGATGAATGAGATCTTTCAGGACCTTATCACTGAAGGTGTAGTTTGTGTTTACCTCGATGATATACTCATCTTCACGGAGACCCTGGCGGAGCATCGGAGGGTCACACGGATTGTACTGGAATGACTTTGCGAACACAAACTCTATCTAAAACCAGAGAAATGCAAGTTTGAACAAACATGTATTGAATACCTAGGCCTTATTATTGAACAAGGACATGTAGAGATGGATCCAGTGAAGGTAGCAGGGGTCGCGGAGTGGCCCACTCTGACAAATGTCCAAGAAGTACAATCCTTCTTGGGATTCACTAACTTCTATCATCATTTTATTGAAGGGTTTTCAGACATCGTGCGCCCTCTTTTCACGCTCACAAAGAGAGGGCACCTCTGGTCTTGGAAGGAGGGAGAAGTGTCCACATTTGCGGAGCTGAAGTGGAGGATCACATCTGCTCCAATCCTGGTCTTAGCTGATCATGGAAAGGAGTGGCAGATAGAAGCGGATAGCTCAGACTTTGCAACCAGAGCAGTACTGTCTCAACCAACAGAGGACAGTAAGTGGCACTCTGTTGCATTCTATTCCAAAAGCCTTAGTCCGGTGGAATGCAACTACGAGATCTATGACAAGGAGATGCTGGCAGTGGTCTGTGCATTGGAGGAGTGGAGGCACTTTCTCAAAGGAGCAGAGAAGACAGTGGAGATTTGGATGGACCACAAAAATCTTGAGTATTTCATGACAGCTCAAAAACTAAATTGATGACAAGCTAGATGGTCCTTATACCTCGCTTGTTTCAATTTCAAAATGCACCATCAACCTGGCAAGTCAATGGGCAAGTCCGACGCTTTGTTCCGACAAGTGGACCATGGAGATGGATCACGGAACAACAAAAACATCATCCTTCTTCGACCAGAACTGTTTGCAGTGTGAGCAATGTGTGGGGTAACTGTTCAAGGGGAAGAACACGACGTCCTCTGCCAGGTCCAACAGGGAATCCAAGAGGGGTTACTGGAGGATAGTGTGGCGGAGGTTGTCAAATCCCTTCTGACTGTCAGAGCGGGGTCCGTCCGCAGAGATCCACCGTGGAGCTCCTGGATGACATCGGTAGAAGTCTCGGACTAGGCGCAGAGCATGGACATTGTCTTCTGCTTCCCAGGAATTCTCTTCATAGCCATATTCCTTCCATTTGACCAAGAATCGAAGCTTGCCTCCATGCAGTCGGCTGTCCAAGAGGTTTTCAACATCGTACTCCAATTCTTCTCTGACTACCATCGGAGGCGGAGGAGAGCGGACTTGGCATCGGAAAGGGTCGTCGGGAACTAGTGAAAGTTTGATGACATGGAATACTGGGTGAACACAGGACATGGAAGGGGAGAGGCAAAGTTTGTAGGCATGTGTTCCGACAGGTCAGACCACTGGGAAAGGGCCTACATATCGATGTGCAAGTTTTTTTGTGGGTCGGGTGGTTTTGAGGTCTGATGAATCTAAAAAGACCTTGTCCCCCAGGCGGAATGTCAGAGTGGTGCTCCAATGCTGGTTGTAGTATCGCACCATGTCATCTCTTGCCTTTGTCAGTGCTGCACAAGCCTCCTCCAGAGCAGACTTCATCCGCTTGCTGAAATCCGCTACCGCCTTGATCTCCGTCCGCTTCTCGCAAGGTTTGAATCCCATGTGCAGATGGCGGCCGGTGTCAATGTAGAATGGAGTTTGACGTGTCGATGTGTGAACATGGTTGTTGTATGCAAATTCAGCCATCGGAAGCCATTCATCCCAATCGTCTTGATGTTCATTGACAAATAGGCGAAGGTATTGTTCCAATCCTTGATTGACCCGCTCTGTCTGTCTGTCCAACTGCAGATGGTAGGCTGTCAAGGCAGCAACCTTGATGCTAAGCAGCCTGTATAGTTCGCGCATGAACTTGGCGACAAACTGTGGTCCTTGGTCGGAGACAATGGCCTCCAGTAGTCTGTGGAGTTTCCAGACGTTTTGAACATAGGAGCATGCAGTCCCAAGTGCAGAGATGTCAGAGTGCATTGGAATGAAGTGTCCCCGCTTCCCTACTGAGTCCACTACCACCATGATAGCATCGTAGCCGTGGGCTTCTGGTAGTTCAGTAATGAAGTCAACACTGGTTACTTGCCATTGTTCTGTGGGGACCGGTAGCAGATTGAGCTCTCCGGAGGGTGGAGTGTGTCGGACCTTGGTGCGGAGGCATGGGTCGCATGTCTTGCAATATTGATCTATTAAACGAGACATGTGTGGCCACCAGTAATTGCACAACACCAGTTCCAAGGTTTTCCACCGTCCAGGATGTCCAGCCACCAGTGTGTTGTGGTGTTGTGTGAGGATTTGATGATGCAGTTCAGGATTGTTAGGAACATAGATTCAATCCCTGAAGTAGAGCAAACCTTCCGCTTGCCTCCACTCCGCACTGAAGAACTTTCTCTTTGGATTTCCCTTGCAAGGTATGTGTTGTATTACTGTAGTATTACGACTATAGGTTCACATAACACGTAACACGGGGTCGTGAACTGAACCTATATGACCCTCGTAACGCATAACATACCTCCATGAATATGTTCCAAAAGTAACATATTATTTATTTTTTCTGACTACCAAATGCCACAGGCTCTAGTAATTGGGATTCAGTGTTTCCCTGAGTCTGAATGCCATTTTTTGTTTGAATGGTGACAGGGTGGAATTTTTAAAGCACAAATTGAAAAGATGATCTGTTAAAAATGAATGAATTTCTGACCGTAACGCGTGATGCGGGCTTGTGAACCCCATCCTGGTGAACCTATTGTGTAATGTGTAACATGGCATGAATCTATGGTCGTAATACTACAGTACTTATCAGACCGCTCAATCTAAACTTTGGATTTCCCTTGCAAGGCTTTTTTTTTTTTTTTTTTGTTCAACAGTTTGTATAGCGGTATACTAAGGGTACAGTCCGCTTGACATAGAGTAAACTACATCGGTCCGAGGACCTACGTACGCAAGAAGAACAAGCGGCGCAAAGCTCCGTCGAGCTGTTGAGTCCTCGCGCCAGGACGGGGGAGTTTGTTATAAACAAACGCGTTAGTATGCGCACCCGAATATTCGGGCGCGCGGTACAGGAGCACTCCAACCTTGTGAGGTTGGCCGTTAGCGGCGCTGGGGGGTGTCTGCGCCCTACCCCCCAAAGAAGCGCCTGTGCGGTTCTTATCCTTCGATCGCGTTCGCTTGCCAGAGGGGGCTGCACCCCTTTGAACCCAGCGCGCTACCACGCGACTACCGCCGACGGTTGTGTTGGGCGTTGGACGATCCCGGAAGGCAAATGCTCCTGGGTTATCCATGATAAATTTCCCGAAGACGTCCCAGGTGGGGGAGTTCCTCGAGAAGGTGGGCATGTCTGGTGGCCTGGTGGGGTGGTGCAGACATTTGTAGAAAACGTGGGCGAAGTCCTCAACGGACCCCAGACCACAGTCACAATGTTCAACTTTGTCACCGATGTTGAACCTATGTCTGTAATGGCCAATTGGGGCGTGGCTGGTGAGGCCGCGGACCATTTGTGCCGTGAGGGATTGGGAGTGACCCACATCCTTAAGCCATGTGCCGCCCTTGAGATGGGACGGCTTCATACGTTTGGCCCGAGCGTGGTCTTGGCGTCTGACGCACGATCTCGGGAATTGATAGTGTCGGCCAACATACTTGGGGGACTGATACAGATTGTCCCAGTCACCGAGCATGTCGTCCGTGAATTGCTTCGTGTTGAAGTCAAGGGATCTGGAGGCCGACTCACCACACTCAATGCGAATCGAGGAGGCGAAGTCGTGCACTGCACGGTGGGGTTCGAATCCATGGTCCGAGGAATCGGGGACATGGTGAAAGATGACCTTGGAATTCAGGCCGGGTTCCTCAAACCAAGGAACCAGGTTACTGATGATAGCAAGCGCAGTTGCCTGCGAGGAGTGGAGATCCGGGTCTGTGGCGCGCCGAATGGCGTTGACAGAGTCGGTGAAAATGTGGATTACTTCCAGATGAGAGAGACCCCCAAGCAGACTGACCAGGTTCGAGAACCCATGTCCGATAGCTAAGGTTTCAGTGTCATCAGAGACTGCGAGGCCGCCGGCCGCCCAGTCTTTGTCGATGGAGTGCCCCTTGTGCCAGGTTTCCCAGGCTGCAACAGCTTGGTGGCCCGACGAAAGGGAGGGAACTGCCGCGTCAGTGACAATGACGGCGGCTTTGTTGGAGCAGATGTTGGCGTCAAACACCTTGTTAAGGGTGATGAGGCGCGCCTTTCTGGCTTCGGCACGGTCCTTAGCGGTCTTGCCGCGGATAAGGGTGATGTCATGAATTACGCGTTCAGGGAATCGGTCGAGGACGCGTTTCCCTGGTTCGTTGTAGTTATTAAAGGGCGATAGGGGGACAGTCACATTTGCACGGTATGCCCAGATATCAACGAGGGGGGATTTAAGGTTGTACATAAACTCCGGGGAGTACCACGGACGCTTGGAGGGGTCATCCTCGTCGCATACCATGACGGTCATGTGTCTGGGTGCAAGGGAGTGCATGCGGACACGGTTTCTGCAGGAGAGCTTCTTGAGGTGCAAGTGCACCGGAGGCAGGCCAGCAAGTGCTTCGACCGCCCCTGTGGGGGTGGTACGGAAGGCTCCCAAGATCCATAACGCTGCGCGTCTTTGGACTTTGGAGATAGACTTGACGACACCCTTGTTGCGGGCGCCGTCGAAGTTCCAAAGATTAGCACCGTATAGCGCGATCGGCAAAATACACGATCGGTACAGGGTGCGTTTGTGTTTGGGAGTGAGTCCACGGACTGAGTTTCCCAGGGATAGTAAGGCTCCCGTTGCTGAGAAGGCCTTAGTGGCATACCGCTTCGCGTGCTCAGTAAAGAGTAGCTTGCGGTCGAAGAAGAAGCCCAAGTACCTCCAGAAGGTCTTGGGGACGAGAGGGGAGTCGCCGGTGAAGGGCGCAAACCCGAGGTCAACCGGGGGGTTATCGTCGCCATTCTTCCTGGAAAAATGGAACGCCTCCGATTTAGAGTGTTCAAGGACTAGCCCGAGGGCTGTGGTCAGCTCAAACAGACATTTGTATGCCTTTTTTAATTTGGCAAGGTTTTCCTTCCACGTCTCAGATTGGACTATGATAGTCCCGTCGTCGACGTAAGAAATGAGGCTAGCCTGCGATTGTTCGGCTTGAAATGCGTACATCAGCGGGGCGAGGTAGATGGACGATAGCACAGGGGAGAGGGCAGAGCCCTGACCTACGCCAATGTCAACAGAGAAAAGGTCTGAGAGGTCGTCCTCCCAGGCGTATTGGGTCTGTCTCCCTACTAGGTAATTTGAGAAGAAATCCACGACAGTGTCGGGGAACCCCATCCTATCTAGTATGAGCGATATAACCGAGTGGTTAAGGGAGGGAAAGTATTGGGCCAAGTCAATGGCGACAACGCTTGTCTTGAGTTTCCTCGCCCATCCTGCACGTATGAGGTGGGTAAGGAATTGTCCGGCGTCTTCGGTGGAGTTCTGACGAACCCCCCCGAATTGACCTGGGTGCAGTAGACCATGGCGGGCTAGTTCCCACTGGAGTCTGTTAGCGATAGCTTTCTCAAAGAGTTTGCCCAGGGTGTTTAGAAGCACGATGGGTCGAAATGCTTTGGGAACGTCGTACGCCGGCTTATTTGGTTTAGGAATAATGACGGTCGTTGAGATTTTGAAGGCGTCAGGCCAAAACCCCGCCGAGAGGCAGGCGTTCAGGATCCAGACGAACAGCTTCAAGATTTGTTTATGTGCGGTTAGGCACTTGAGGTGAGTCCACGTAAGATGGTCAGGACCTGGGGCTGACCGGCTCGAACAACCGGCCAGGGCCTGGAGGACCTCTTGCGAAGTGAATGGAACCCAAGCCCTTTTGGGCTGAGGTTCTAGAGTACTGCGCAACCTGTCGGGATCGACAGGTCGTGCTTCGGCAGACTGGAAGGACTTGTGGAAGGCATCACAGGTCTCAGCAGTAGTGGTACAGGTCTCGCCGTCAAAAATAATGGCCTCAGGAGAGGTGTTCTTTCGTGGGCCGACCCAGGAAGTAAGGTCCCAGGGACGTTTGTTTTTGTTGGAGACTTCGTCGATCTTCTTGTCAAAAAAGTTCCGCTTAGCAGTGCGTATGATTTTATGCATAACGCGCCAGTCTTGGTCTGTTTTACCCGAATTGGAATAGGTGCGCCACCCTGCCTTGCAGTCCTTATCCCACCAGCCCTTCGACCGGAACGAGTTCCGGGGAGAGCGAGAGAATTCGGTCCACGCGGCCAGGACGAGCTCCTGAACCTTTTGTGTAATACTCGTGATGTCCTCCCTAGTGGCCGTGGCCGGAATAGGGATGGAGGAGATGGAATCCGTGAGTGCGGATAGGAAATGAGTTTCCTCTTCCGAGTCCGGTACTATACGGTAGCGTTCCTTCGCGTTAATGAGGGGGGATCTGAGGAGGGTGATGATCGAGCGGTGGTCCGACTCGTCAGGGCTCCCAAGTTTGATGATCGAGTCCTTGTCCGTGTTAGGGAGGAAGACCAGGTCGATGATGGATGGGGCATTGTTATTCTTAGGGAAGTGGGTAAACCCAGTCCTATGATGAACAAGCCCATGAGCGAATGCGAAGTCCGAGAGGAGAGACGCATTATGGTTGTGGCGCGTCACTTCGGGGTCCCATAGCGGCGAGGGGCAATTAAAATCACCACCTATGTACCGAATAGGAGGAAGGGATGTACCAAGGGTGGCAAGGATACGTATAGCAGTGCCCTGCGTATCCGAGTAGGCATTAATTAGGTTGATCTGGCCCTCAGGGACAGCCAACGTAAGAAGGTTGACATCACGGTGACGAACGATGTCTGAACGAAGTTTAGGTTTCATAGCGGTGCGCCGCCTATGAACATAAACTATGGCGCGGGGGCGAAGGTCCTCATCCAGGTTATCTGGATCAAGGACAGGCTCCGAGTGGTGGAGGCACATCCAGTCCGGGTGGTTCGGCGGACCCACAAGGGGCTCACCGTCCTTTCTCGTCATGGACGCGACATGTCGAATGGTAGCCCAGGGGGGCTCTTGTACGAAGATTATGTCGAGGTTATCTTTCTGACTCTCTAACATAGTTGACAGGAGAACGCTCTTTCGGTAGACGTTCTGGGAGCGAATTCGCAAGCCCTCAAATTTATTCATAGTTGTACCTAACATATGACTACGTTTGATTGAATGCGGCTATTGTCTCGGTCAGCTGGACGAGGCGAGGGGTTAGATTCAAAGAAGTGGGTAAAGTCCGCACTTACGTTTGCTTCTTGGTATCGGCGCCAGATCCAATCAGGGTTGAATCGGCTTTTCCAGTATTTGCATACGCGATCATCTGCGCGGTTTTCCCTTGCAAGGCATCTGAATTTGAGTCTTGGATCGTAAGGTCGCCCTTACAACCATACCCTCCGGCTTGGTTAACTGGGCTGGAACAGGTTGTGGCTGTGCAGGCCTGCCCTCAAGCGGCCCGAGGCTTTGAGTTGATTTTTTGTCGCTCCCTGCCTTTCCCCTCCCACTGCCGACTCAAACATGCCTGCTGCCACTATGCTTGCCACCAATGTGACTGCCGCTGATGCCAGGGCTGCCAATGTGATCGCGGCCGACTCCCTCTATGGTCGCCCATCTCCACCGCCTCAAAGCATCTCCATCCCATGCATCAGTCGCAGTAGGCACTGCCTGTTCACCACTCACCCTTGCTGTGCCTTCCCAGGGCACCACTCTCTATTGCCCATCCTTTGCTTGAGGGTCAAGCACTCAGATCACCTCACAAGATCTGGCAGGCATCCCACCCATTTTTGTCTCTCCATCCCATGTGTCAGTCACAGTATGCACTGCCTTTTCACCACTCACTCTCACTGTGCCTTCCCAGGGCACCACTCTCTATCGCTCATCCTTTGTGTGGTGATTTTCTCAATCTCCGCGACTTGCAACACGTGTAGACTTCATGGCGCCCTGAGTTCAACATCAGTGACCTCACCCACATGGATTTAGGTGCGGGGAGACTTCGCATTGTCCTGTGTATCATGTGCAGCGGTACCTTTTTGATGGGTCGACTTCATGTTGCCCTTGTCTCTATCGATATTGTGATCATTCCATCTCTGACTCTTGATTCCAGCAACATCAACAGCTGTCGAGCGTGTTTTTTTGCAGGGCCGGCATCTCTTACCCTTTTCACACAACCATCTCTGGGGTTTGTCAATCCGCGCACTCTTGTGCTTTGGGGCATGGAGTCGGAAGGATCTTGTCGACAACGAGGAGATAGTTGATGCCCTCAATACCAAGAGTAAACATAAACAGGATATTATTGATATTGACAGTGATTCTGATGAGAACGCAACTTAATTACTTAGATTGCTTATTCTCTGGGTACTATGGACATCATGGCAACATTTTTTGGCTGACCGTGCAGTTAATATACACGGTTTTCATTGATGGTGTCACAGTGAACCATGGGTTGAGTCTACCATGGTTTTTGATGGCAAACCGGGGGTGTAACTCTTATCTGTGGGTGTGAGACCTTTCGGAGGTATGGTGTTGTGGGTTGCAGATATGATATGTGTTGACTGTACCCACAGTGCAACCCGTGTTGTTTCTTAAGCATGATAAGCCCTCTTTAAAAGTTTTGCAACACCCAGTCACCCATAGTACATCCCATGCTCCCCATGATGGAACAGTGGCTATGCTTCAATGAGCTGACTGCTGACATACTGCTATTCCACAGGCTTCTAAACCATCCCCTCGATATGGTTGAACATGTTTGCAATATTTTATATGTATTATCTAATTATTTGTTCATCCTTACACATGCAGAACAAACAGAAGGAAAAACATGAACATCCGTGTGAGGGGCTGGCACAAATGGCCTCTCCACCCATCATGGAGACAGGGCTTCAGCTGATGAAGTTTGTCAAAGTATTAGTGCAAAGCCAGAGTAGGGTTTATTTTTACACCTCACTTACTGCTGTTTGCACATAAGTGTGATATTTTTTGATGTGCCACGTGTGTGGCCAAACATGCCGCCCATCATTAATCATTGCCATCAACGACATTGACAGGTCTCCCCTCATCGAGTTCCACATCTATTCCCTCAAGTTGCAGACTAAAAAAAATTCTCATTGAATTCTATATCATCTTTGGAAGCTGCAATTAAATAATCAAAGATTCCCCTTGAAACTTAAACTCTTCATTGGTGTGCTCATCAGAGAGCACATCGAGCAGCAATGAGCGCTCGCTGTGCATAGTGCTGATGAGTCATGGCATCCTCATTGTTTGGTTGTAGGTGCTGCACATGGCATGTCAAAAAATATCACACTCATGTGCAAACAGCAGTAAGTGAGGTGTGAAAATAAACCCTACTCTGGATTTGCACTAATACTTTGACAAACTTCATCAGCTGAAGCCCTGTCTCTGTGATGGGCAGAGAGGCCATTTGTCCCAGCTCCTCACACGGATGTTCATGTTTTCCCTTCTGTTTGTTCTGCACATGTTAAGAATGAACAAATAATTAGATAATACATATAAAACATTGTGAACATGTTCATCCATGTCGAGGGGATGGTTTAGAAGCCTGGCTATCCCAAGGGATCACTCTTAGTAAAAAGGCCATGTAGGCAATATGCAGATGATTGTCATGTAAATTTCAGGACATGCAGATTTGTGTGGATTCTGCACTTTTTTGAAAATTTACATGATAATTAGCTGCAATTTGCTAGAACAAGTATTGATGGTGAGGGACCCTTTATTTGGCTAGGCCAAAAAAAAGGGAGTTATCAGGATTGAACACTGGACCTTCGAGAAGCAGAAACAAACCAGTAGTGCATCTGCCCATTACGTCTTTTTTTTTAAATAAGCTTACACTTTAATTATATACAAGTGCTTTTGTTTATCAGTACAAAAAAAGCATATTCTTCAGGGTTTTATTCTTCAATATCCTCTGACAATTGAAGATCTTTATTTTGTAGAGAGAGAAGAGCCCCAAGACCTGTATGTGGTGATGAAGATTTTTTTTTTTTGTTGAAGTCCATTTGGAGTCAATCATATTGTTTAACCAAGCTGATGTAGTCAAAGACTATCTAATGTAGTGGTTAAATATGTCTAAATTATTTCAATTATCAAGGTTAGATGTTCAATCCTGTTTTTTTGGGCTTTTCCGAACAAAGGGACCCACCATTGTAACATCAATGCATGCAGTGGGCAAATTGCAGGTATTTGTCATCCAAGTGCAGATCTGCAGATTCTGCTGTTTTTCGAAAATTTACATGCATCAAAACTCTTGTCACCTGCATTTTCCCCAAATTTTGCCTACATGGCCTTTTTACTGAGGATCACTCCTGGTGTGTCTGTTTTCTCATTCCCACGGCCACATTAAGGCTCAGTCGGCAGTCTCCGAAGATGGTGAGGAAAGTGCAACAAAGGATGTCCGCTGCCGAAACCGATGCACCTTTCCTCCCGTATGTCTCCACGCAAGTTTCGATTTCCGTCTCGCCAGAATTGAATTGCACCCTTGCCCTTTCTCAGGGCAACAATTCATCGCTTTGGCGCGCTCTCGTCACCTTCAAAGTCCTTGTCAGCAGCGATTCAGAGATATACCTCGGGTGCTGGTGGCGAAGGGGGAGGTAGCGGATCGGACACTGGTCGTGGTGGGAAACCACAGGGCATGGCGAGTCGGATAGGGTATACAGGAGGCTCCCCTGCCGCCGACGTCGACGGGGCATGCCAGGACAGGGTGTGTGGGTCGATGGGCGTGATGTCAGACGGCGTGGGTAGGCGTCGTCGCTGGGGTGTGTGTGTATGGCGCTGGTAGTGTCAGAGGCACGGATAGGCGCCTATGTCAGACAGCGCAAGTAGACACCCACTATTAACGGCGGGATGGAGTAATTCGTCCAGGTTGTGCAGGGGCCGGTGGTGTCTTACGCGGCGCAGGCTGGCGTCTACCGCCAACATCGGCGCGTAGTCTGTCGAGCATACCAGGGCCCGCAAGAATCAAAGATGATTTGACACACAACCAGAACAGCGGAGGCGAGGACACGGCGGAGAAAGGTAGTCGAGACCTCCTTGGGATGTCAGATAATGTGAGAATAAGGTGGAAGGGATCAAAACACGTCTGAACTGAGGGGGAATGCGGAAGATTCCACTTGATACAGCACGTAGCCTCACATGTAGTTCTAGAGTACTTGGTCTGATTGGAGAAGACCTCCAGCCATTGTTTTTGCAATGACTGTAGATCTCGTTCACTCCAAAGTAATATACAAATGTCTGCTCGCCACCACCGCGCGAGCTCCAGGAACAAGCACAATCGTCTGCGTATCATCGATGATCATCGCTGGACCCTCCAACACATCACCAACCGCCAACTTGTCCAACAAAAACACCGGCGTGTCGCCCACCCGCCCGACGCGGTCAAAGTAGACACTGTGCCTCGCGTTCGCCCTTGCCTGGACATCGACCGGGCGCTGGGTCAGCTTGGCCACTTCGGCGTATACAGACTCGCCCAACGAGTCGAACGTCTTCCCTATTCCCCGGACCTGCCAAACAAAAAAAAATAGGGACATCAGGATCTTCAGGCGCAGACAGCACGCATCGATAGAGAGAGAGAGGACCAACAAACCTTGATATCGTCAACGATAATATTCTTCGTCTCCAGCAAGAACCCAAACTCAGACTTGTACGCCCTCTCGAACGCCGCCTTAAAGTCCTCCTTCCCATCTCCGTCCTTCTCATTCGGCAGCACCATCAACGCCGTATCCGTGCCCTCAAACCGCATATTCAGCATGCGTTCCACATGCACGCGCTTATTCTCGAACCCCTGCTTCTTCAGCTCAGCCTTCACCTCTGCCGTCAGCTTGTCCAACCGGGCAACGAGAGAATCGAGGTTCTGCGGCGTATAGAAGGTCGAACAGGGTTCTTGGAGCTCGAATGCTCTGCAGTGTACACACACGTCAGTGTTATTCAGGTCAGGGAGGTATCGGAGATTGGAGAACCAACCTGTCAGCGAGCGCCAATCCATATGCAGATAGAATCGAGCTGTAGCGATGAATCAAAATGGTCTTGATCCCAAGGAGCTTGGCAATTTCACAAGCGTGCTGTCCGCCAGCACCGCCGAAGGACGCCAAGCTATGTCAGCCGAAATGAAAAAAAAAAAGATGAGATGAGGGGGTGGGGCCATATCAGAAACGCCCAGATGGAAGCACTCACATATGCTTCGAAGTGGCATATCCACGAGCCTCAGTCAGCGCCCGTATAGGTCGACACATCGTTTCATTTGCCACTTTGATAAACCTTCAAATACAGTTCGAATGCATTACGAACCCATGAGAAGCCAACGAGAACGTACCCATAAACAATCTCATCAAGATCAAAGTCTTTTCCGAGCTCATGGCTCTCGTTGATATCTTTTGCTAGCTTTTCAAAAGCAGATCTGGAGGCGTCGACGTCCAAGGGCTCTTTCTCAGATTTGCCAAAAATCTTGGGGAAGAAGTCTGGAAGAAGTCGACCGAGGAGAAGGTTAGCATCTGTAACAGCCAATGGGCCCCCCTTCCTGAGGAATAAATATCAGCGGTTTGACGAAGGCTCGTAAGTATTTGTGAGAGTTACCTGTAACAAGCTGGTCCAGGCTCAGCTCCAGCACTCTCTGGGCCAGCTAGGAAAAGGCCGTTGCGGAATGTGAGGCAAGATCCTCCCCCAGCTGCAACAGTGTTGATGTCCAATTGAGGTGACTGTATCGTAACTCCGGCAGTTGTCGTCTCGTACACAACTTCGTATCTTCCGTCAAACCTGGACACATCCGTGGAGGTCCCCCCGACATCCAAGCTAAGGGACAAGGGACATTAACATAACATCAAGATTTGAAGCGAGACAATGATGTACCCAATGATGGGGTGCTTTTCTTTCTCGTCCCAGCTCGTCAGAGCGTAACCGACTACACCGCCCGCTGGGCCACTGAGAATGCTTTTCAGACCCGAAAAGTTGTTCAGATCGAGCAACCCGCCATCGCTTCCCATAAACTCCACACGCGGGCTCCTCACGCGCCCGTCTTTCAGCTTTTCGTCGAATCCTCTGAAGAAGCCATCGAGGTATTCCCGGAGTATTGGTGTGAGATAGGCGTCTGCTGTGGAGGACACCCCACGAGGGACCATCTTAATCATGGGGAGAAGCTGTGCGGATTCTGAAACATGTGTGAAGCCGACGGAGCGCGCGATGGAGCCGACGATGCGTTCATGGTCCGGGAATGTGTATGAGTGTACGAGAACGATGGCGAGCGAGCGGTAGCCTTCGTCGTACAGTTTCTGGAGATCCTGCTTGACTACTTCGGCATCTATGAATTGTCAGCACGGGTCTTTTAAGAGGGAGGGAAGGGTAGAGACGTACCAGGTCGCTTAAGAATCCGCACAGCCTCTCCAGAGAGACCTTTGGCGACCGGGCCAGGGCCCTCCCCGTCGCTTTTTCCGTCCCAGCCTTTACCGCGGTACCGCCTGGTCACGCTCCCATCCTCGCCGAACTGGACAGCATGGTCCTCCGCCTTAGGGTCGGACGTGTACCCAACAAGCGTCACGCGTTCGTCGATTTCGACAACTTTGGAGTAGAGCGGTGGGGGCCGACGGATATTGAGATCGAATATCTTGGGGCGGGACTGATTGCCGATTAATAGCAGATCCTTGAAGCCGCGTGTGATGAGCAGAGCGTGTTTGTGTCCCTTCCGCTCGAGAAGCGCGTTTGTGGCGACGGTCGTAGATAGTCGAATGTAATCTTTCATGAGCGACAATCAGGACAATCCAGGACGGGATTTGTCATTGAGAACCCACCAATTTTGTTCGTTTCCAGGACAGATCCTCGGGGTATCGACTTGCGTGTCACCGTCTCCAATATGCGCCGAATCCCTTCCGTCGGTGCGTCCTTGTAGTTTCCGGGATCCTGAGACACTGGTGACAGAGTATAAGCTCAAGTGAAGAAGAAAGAAAACGCGATCGCACGTAGTTTAACGACGAGCTCTTTCCTCTCGTATGGATCTTCTGGGTCTGGGTATGAACTGCACGTCCAAAATGAGCTGAGCACCCTCCAGGCCACGAGTGTTTACTTGCGCATGAACATCGCAAAATGTTCCTCCCCGATCGGCGCAGATGCGGATAGAACGGTCAGGAATTTCCCTGGGAGACATGAGATGGGTTCAGAGAGCTTTTAGCTGCTGGAGACGTTCTGCGAGATGGTTTTGACTTATAAAGCGCACTCGGAAGATGAACGGAAACGGCAAGACGACGACGCGGAACGAGGCCAGGGATTCCGCTCGATATTTTGTATTGCTATCGTTTGGCTCACTTGCGCAAATCAGAACATGGGCGGAGAGGTGGCCGTTGACGAGATCAGCGAGAGCGGTGACTGGAGCAGCATCCCGATGTTTGTTCTCGAGGGCGTTGACCTTCAAGTTGACCGCTGACTCCTCAGCTTTAGGCTCTCGGTTGCACACCACGGTGAGCAGCAAGCTGATCGGTACGTCGTGAAACCACCTGATTCAACAGCTATATAAGTTGACCAGAACAACGACACTGTCACTAATCCCAAGGCCTCCTGCCGCTTGCGTCCACAATCAGGTCCAGGTCGTACTTCCATCAGCTTTCATGACGGACCGATGCCAAGGCCCAGCTCAATGCGGGCACCATTCCATGACGGTTTTAGCGCTCCACATGACCCCCCAGTTCGATATGACCGATTATCGCAGGAATGCATCCGCAAATCTTATTATTCTGTTCAGGGTTGTCCATCATAAAAGCAAGTCGAATCTTATCGCTTCCCCCCCATCGCAATCCTCCTGGTTCGTTCTCCCCGTTGAGCCTCGAAACGAACCCAGATCCGTTGTCGTCACAGATTTCGAACATGGCTCAGCAATCAATTCCTTCCCCTTCCCCAGCGTTGAATCTCGACAACATTCAAGGCGACATCTTGTGCGTACCGTATACCTCCTTCCCTGTTATACATATTCATTAATTTGACAGGAGTGGCCTTCCGAAGAAAACACAAACCTACTTTTTCTTCCAAATCACCGATATCAAACTCTTCCGCAGTCAGCTCGTCAAGTTTGTTCCCTACGTCAAGACCGTAGCCCAAGTTCTTAAGGACCGCAAGGCCATTGGTGATCACAAGAAGGATGACAAGGAGACTCTGCTCACCGTTGTCGGCGTAAACATCGCATTCTCCCACAAAGGCTTCGCTGAGGCAAGATTCCAGTTTCCTTCAACGTAGAATCACCTGCAATAACATACAAACAGTTGGGCATTGACGATTCAAACCTCGCAACCAACGACAACAATTACTTGATCGGACAGAAAGCAGACGCGGTCAACCTGAAGGACAAGGGCACTGGTAGTGGACCAAACTTTGTCCCGGATTGGGACCCCGCCTTCCTACAGGAAATCCACGCCGTTATCTTCATTTCTGGCGACAGCCATGTGAGCGTGAACAATAAGTTGAAACAAATCAAGACTCTCTTTGGCGTGGGGTCCCACAAACCATCCATCAAAGAAGTCAAGAGTCTTGTCGGCGACGTACGCCCCGGCAAGGAAGCCAAGCATGAACAGTATGTTTTTAGAAATACCATTCTGCTTTCAACGCTTGACATTTCTTATGATATTCTAGTTTCGGTTTCCTGGACGGCATATCCAACCCCGCAATCATCGGATTCGACAAGAACCCACCCCCTGGCCCAAACCCGATTCAACCTGGCATCATCTTGCTAGGCCACGAAGGCGATCCTCAGGTGTCTACCCGACCTCCCTGGACTGTCGATGGCAGCTTCCTCGTCATCCGCTTCCTATTCCAGAACGTCCCTGAATTCAACACATTCTTGAAGAACAACCCAGTCCCCGCTCCTGGGCTCACCCTAGAGCAGGGAAGTGAACTACTCGGAGCGCGCCTTGTCGGTCGATGGAAGAGCGGTACTGTTTCTTCAACTTCATTACATGCATCCCCCGTTGAAGGTACCCACAGGTGCACCCATCGATCTGGCGCCGTTCAAGGATGATCCTGAACTAGGAGCGGATCCTCAGAGGTACTCATTTCGACTCAATCCATTGTCCTTTCGTTGTTGATGGTTTCCTTCTTCAAAGAAACAACAACTTCCAATTTTCCGCAGAAGGAAGCTTCCAGAAGATCTGTCCCTTCGCTGCCCATGTCCGCAAGACAAACCCTCGTGCAGACCTCATCGCCAAAGGAATCTCAGTCGACGATCGTCGGATCATGCGCCGCGGCATCCAGTTTGGACCTGAAGTGACCAAGGAGGAGAAATCGACCGGGAAGACGTCCCATGGCCGTGGGCTGATCTTCACATGTTATCAAACCAGCATCACCGATGGTTTCGCATTCATGCAAGAATGTGAGATTACACGATTTCAAGATGTCATGATGATAATCTTTTAACGCCGAACTATGTAGCCTGGGCAAACAACCCCAACTTCCCGTTCCAGACTCCTGAGGTTCCCGGGTTCGTCTCATGATTTTTTGTGGCTCAAGATGCTGATGCTTTTTGTGCGTAGCTTGGATCCCATCATTGGACAAGGCGATAGAAACCTGACGGGCACCGATCCCGATGACCCAACGAAGTTGCTCTCTAACCTCCCTGACTTCGTCGTGGCTAAAGGAGGCGAATATTTTTTCTCGCCTTCGTTGAGAGCCTTGAAGGAAACGTTGACGGCTGCGTAATCTGTATCATCATCACCTGCGAAAGTGCAATGATGAAATGTCAGAAATGATGACACGTTATTGCGAGGCCGTCAAAGGGTCCCTCAAGATTCATCCTGAATACTTTCTCCCACTTTCTCCGAAGGATCTTCTCAGAGATCCTTCCAACTGAGACATGAAGGTTGGGGCACGCTTAACCTCTTACAAAAATTCAGATAGCATGAGATAGCTGGAGTTCATGGAGTTCCAGTCATAGACCCTTTTCCTGTTACAAACCCCGTTTGGAAGCGGATGGCGGAAAGTTCGAGCACTGATGCGATGGCCGACTGCGAGCTGGGACTCCTGAGCTGGCTTAAAGCAATTTAGCGTCATCGAGGAGGGGGATCTGTTGATTGACTGAAATTGCCCCGCGGCCGGAGACTTGGAGAAATCGACACTTGAAGCCAACTTGAGGCTTCCTGATCCCACCCGTCACACACCAGTGTTCGCAACACACTACTGTCATCAAGCTTCGCTCAGCGGCGGCCTGGTGCAAGTTGTGGATGGTGTCAATCAGTAATCGCATCCGCCGTAGATCACGCAGTTCATCTGGACAGCTTTCTCACGAACTTCATGGGACTGACTTGAAGTGATAGTAGATAACTCCATCTTGTGAAAAACAATCTGCTGGCTGCTGCTGGGTACGTTGCGAAACCCCGGGTTGAAGCAGCCCGTTGACCACAGTTTATTGATCTATGTCCAGGACTCCAGGCCAGGGCGAAACCTTGACAGGCCATCTGGCATAACACAGCCGATGGCGTAACTCCTGCAAAGAAGCTCCTGTGATTGGTTGCCTCGGGCTCTGCGCATTGTAAAGCGATTTCTTGTACTCCATTGCATCAGGCATTCAGATGGAAGCCACACTGTCAACCCTAGATGTCATCATCCCCCTAGCTGGAATGATTGAAGGCGCGATTGCACGTATGATGTCCAGCCTAGCGCATTCAGAAACTATGGCTCCGCCCATGGCGCTCTTAACATGGGAAGCGATACTAGACTTGCAATGGAAGGATTTCGATGGATGCATATTTGGATGCATATTTTGCCAGGTTCTTGTTTGTTTTATTCTACACGGAATACTCCATCCCCTTGAGCCCAGAGAGGCACTGACATCCGCACACTCCGGAGCTACTATAAGCCTTGGCGCCAACTTGAAAGAACGCTTCTAGATGCGTTCGAGATGGACATGCCGTATCGTTACAAAGCCGCCTTCGTCTTATTGATCTGGTCCGGGGTCATCGCGTCGCGGTGGGTTATAAAAGTCACTCGACATTGACTGGCTCTACATCACCCCACCTCTCCGGGTTCGTTACCCCTTCTCGAACCACCTTGAAACGAACTAAAATTCATCCATCTCGTAGATTTTGAACATGTCTCAGCAACCTGTTCCTCCCCCTACCCCTGCATTGAATCTCGACAACATTCAAGGTGACATCTTGTGCGTATCAGATTACTCTTTTCCTGTTATGCATATTCATTACTTTGACAGGAGTGGCCTTCCGAAGAAAACCCAAACCTACTTTTTCTTCCAAATCACCGATGTCAAACTCTTCCGCAGTCAGCTCGTCAAGTTCATTCCCTCCGTCAAGACCGTAACCCAAGTTCTCAAGGATCGCAAGGCCATCTCTGATCACAAGAAGGAAGGCAAGGAGACTCTGCTCACCATCGTCGGTGTAAACATCGCATTCTCCCACAAAGGCTTCGCCAAGGTAAGATTCCAATTTCCTACAACGTCAAGTCATCTGTAATAATATGCAAACAGTTGGGTATCGATGATTCAAACCTCGCCAGCAACGATAACAATTACTCGATCGGACAGAAAGCAGACTCGGTCAACCTGAAGGACAAGGGCACTGGTGATGGACCAAACTTCGTCCCGGATTGGGACCCAGCTTTCTTGCAGGATATCCACGCCATCATCCTCGTTTCCGGCGACAGCCATTTGACCGTGAACAATAAATTGAACCAGGTCAAGGGTATCTTCGGCGTGGGGTCCGCCAAACCTTCCATCAAAGAAGTCAAAAGTCTTGTCGGCGACGTACGCCCAGGCAAGGAGACCAAGCATGAACAGTATGTTTCCCTTTTCATTCTCAATGATCGCGATGCACACGACCATCTCCCCCCTCCAGTTTCGGTTTCCTGGACAACATCTCAAACCCGGCAGTCATTGGATTCGACAAGAACCCGCCTCCTGGGCCGAAGCCGGTCCAGCCTGGCGTTCTCCTGCTTGGCCACGAAGGCGATCCTCATGTGTCTACCCGACCTGCCTGGACTGTCGATGGCAGCTTCCTCGTCGTTCGCGTCCTGTTCCAGAACGTCCCTGAATTCAACACGTTCTTGAAGAACAACCCAGTTCCTGCACCTGGACTCACGCGTGAGCAAGGAAGTGAGCTGCTTGGAGCCCGTCTCGTTGGCCGATGGAAGAGCGGTACAACTTTTTCTTTGACTTATCATTAACCTTTCCGTGTTGACAGACGCACTCAGGTACGCCGATCGATTTGGCCCCATTCATGGACGACCCGACAATTGCCAAGAATCCTTTGAGGTGAATAATCACCAGCAATTTTGCCAATGCGACGTATTGATGTATTCAAAAGGAACAACAATTTCTCATTCGCAGGAGAGAGGACGTTCCAGAAGATTTGTCCCTTCGCTGCCCATGTTCGCAAGACAAATCCTCGTGCAGACCTCACTGCCAATGGGGGTTCAATTGATAAACGGAGGATCATGCGTCGTGGTGTACAGTTCGGCCCCGAACTGACAAAGGAGGAGAAGGCGTCTGGGAGAACGTCCAAAGGGCGCGGCCTGATTTTTGCTGCTTATCAAACCAGCATCAACGATGGTTTCGCTTTCATTCAAGAATGTCCGTGAATTCGCTTTATTTCGGGACAACTCTGATACTGATATCCTCATAGCCTGGGCCAACAACCCCAACTTCATATTCGGCACCCCTGAGGTTCCCGGGTTCGTCTCTCAATTTTTGCTCGACTGGCTTGAGGCCTCATACGTGCTTTGCATAGACTGGATCCCCTCATTGGACAAGGCGATAGGGAGCTGACGGGTACTGATCCCGATGACCCAACACAGCTCCTTTCCGGCCTTCCCGAATTCGTCGTGCCGAAAGGAGGCGAATACTTTTTCTCGCCTTCTTTGCAAGCGTTGAAGGAAACGTTGTCGGCTGCGTAATCGTTTTACTCGTCACCTGTGAAAGTATTTTGATGAAATTATGACGTGTTATCGCGAGAGGGTCCTCTGTCCAGTGGAAAAAGTTCTTGAAACCAGTCCTTGTTGCGGGGCCGCTACAGCGCGCCAGAAACGAGAACAGTGTGATACGTTTGAGCTCTGGATTTTCAACCGAACACTCGTGGAACGTTCGATCTCCTTCAGATGGAGTCACATATAAGCGATATGTGTGATTCTTGCAAGCCCATACGGTGAAATGTTGTGTCGAACTTGATGGCCAGAGACTCCTTCGTTTGCGACAACTGCGCGTCAACTGCGGTCTGCGACCCCCGAGCTCCGTCACCAGCAGGATTGGTCGATTGACCGAGACGGCTGGAGTGTGGAGACTTGGAATTGAAGCTTTCCCATACTCGACGCACAAGTCGTGTCAAGAAAGAAGATAGCCTATACCTACTCCGAGAATGATAGGCTGATAAGGATGTGCCACTAGGCGGCGTTGGGTGATGGCAGTTGCTGGTGAAGATGTCGCAAGGAATGTTTTATTTATTTACGAAAGAGCCTGATCACGAGAGTCAATGATCATGATTACGAGCACGCACAGAGTCCAACAAACAGTCCGCTGACCCATCGTCCTAGAGCTATTTGTTGCCACACGCCACGTCTACCACCTACATAATTACGCAACGATGAAAATCACACATTCGGCGGTCATTGTACCGAGGTAGTCAGCGATCGACCCCATACCGATGCCTATCGTCATATTGAAATGGTACGAGGATGCGCGGAGAACGCGCCGGCGGGGTTATAATTGAGAGGAGAATTGGTATGTGGGCACATTGCCAGGTGGTTGTCTTGGTACATACTGAACAGCTTTCTCGCGAACTTCATGGGACTGCCAGTGACTTGATCATCTTTATTTCGTTCTAGAAACCGACGGCCGTCCACTGTGTCCATCCTGGGTTTGTCGCTCCCTCCTCATCTTATAATTTTCCAGCCGACGTCAACTACACAGTCTACATTCGGCTTCTGGAGCAGACGTCTTTGCAATGGCGCGCTTTCTGGATACAAAATTTTTTGCAAACAGCGCAGAACTAAAAACTCCTGCTGTCTACGCCGCGAAACCTGTGGTTGAACAAAGTTCATTGATCTACCTCTTCAACTTTGATACGCCATCGGTCATATCAGAGTCCATTGGGAATTGGCAATTTCAAAGAAGCTCTTCTGATTGGCTTCCCCGGGATCCGCGAACTGTGGTGATCGCTTGTACTCACTAACCTCGGATAGTCCATCCCCCGAGCTGGAATGATCGAAGGCGCGATTGTACCACTCTGACGCCACAATTTCCATCATAGCAGTATGGCTACATTCAGAAACTCAGCAAGAGAATCTCAATGTCGTCTTTGCTTTTGTCGAAAGTCTATTGGTGGTTCCGCCTTTCAAGTTGGCGCTCATGCGGGATAAAAGCCGACGCCAGGCTTGAATGCGACGGATTCAACGGATGCCAGGTTCTTGTTGGATTTATTCTGCAAGCACTGCCCCGTCCTCCTGAGCTCACGGCGGAACTGACATCCGTATACTCCGGACGGCCACTATAAGCCCTGGTGCCAAAGAAACGCTTCCAGAAGCGCTCAAGATGGACAATCATGCCGTATCGTTACAAAGCCGCCTTCGTTTTATTGATCTGGTCCGGGCTCATCGCGTCGCGGTGGGTTATAAAAGTCACTCGACATCGACTGGCTCTACATCACCCCACCTCTCCGGGTTCGTTACCCCTTCTCGAACCACCTTGAAACGAACTAAAATTCATCCTTCTCGTAGATTTTGAATATGTCTCAACAAGCTATTCTTCCCTCTTCCCCTGCATTGAATCTCGACAACATTCAAGGTGACATCTTGTGCGTACCGTATACATCCTTCCCTGTTATATATATTCAACACTTTGACAGGAGTGGCCTTCCGAAGAAAACCGAAACCTACTTTTTCTTCCAAATCACCGATGTCAAACTCTTCCGCAGTCAGCTCGTCAAGTTCATTCCCTCCGTCAAGACTGTAACCCAAGTTCTCAAGGATCGCAAGGCCATATCTGATCACAAAAAGGAAGGCAGGGAGACTCTGCTCACCATCGTCGGTGTCAACATCGCATTCTCCCACAAAGGCTTCGCCAAGGTACGATTCCAGTTTATTCAATGTAAAGTCATCTGTAATATGCAAACAGTTGGGCATTGATGATTCAAACCTCGCCAGCAACGATAACAATTACTCGATCGGGCAGAAAGCGGACTCGGTCAACCTGAAGGACAAGGGCACTGGTAGTGGACCAAACTTCGTCCCGGATTGGGACCCAGCTTTCTTGCAGGATATCCACGCCGTCATTCTCGTTTCCGGTGACAGCCATTTGACCGTGAACAACAAGTTGAACCAGGTCAAGGGTATCTTTGGCGTGGGGTCTGCCAAACCCTCAATCAAAGAAGTTAAGAGTCTTGTCGGCGATGTGCGTCCAGGAAAGGAATCCGGCCACGAACAGTGTGTTTACCTCTTCTTTCTCAACCCGAACGATTCTTATGATCATCTAGTTTCGGTTTCCTCGACGGCATCTCGAACCCGGCAGTCATTGGATTCGACAAGAACCCACCCCCTGGCCCGAACCCCGTCCAGCCTGGCATCATTTTGCTAGGCCACGAAGGCGATCCTCAGGTGTCTACCCGACCTGCCTGGACTGTCGATGGCAGCTTCCTCGTCGTTCGCGTCCTGTTCCAGAACGTCCCTGAATTCAACACGTTCTTGAAGAACAACCCAGTCCCTGCACCTGGACTCACGCCTGAGCAAGGAAGTGAGCTTCTTGGGGCCCGTCTTGTTGGGCGATGGAAGAGCGGTACGGCGTTTTCTTCAACTTTGACCGTTCCGTGTTGACAGACGCACTCAGGTACGCCAATCGATTTGGCCCCTTTCAAGGACGACCCGACAATTGCCAAGAATCCTTTGAGGTGAATAATCACCAGCAATTTTGCCAATGCGACGTATTGATGTATTCGAAAGAAACAACGATTTCCAATTCGCGGCAGAGGGCACCTTCCAGAAGATCTGCCCCTTCGCTGCCCATGTTCGCAAGACAAATCCTCGTGCAGACCTCATCGCCAAAGGGTTTTCTATCGATGGCCAAAGAATTATACGTCGTGGTGTACAATTTGGTCCTGAACTAACCAGGGAAGAGAGGGTGTCCGGAAAGACCTCTCAAGGTCGTGGGCTGATTTTTGTTTCGTACCAAACCAGCATCGTCAATGGTTTCGCGTTCATCCAAGAAAGTGTGTTGTATTTGAGCGATGTGTTTCCAACAAATGCTGTGATGCTGATCTCTCCCTCTATAGCCTGGGCCAACAACCCCAACTTCCCAATCCAGACTCCCCAGGTTCCCGGGTTAGTCCCTCAATTTTTGCTTGACTACATGCAGCCTAATGCCTACTTCGCAGACTGGATCCCCTCATTGGACAAGGCGACAGGCAGCTGACGGGTACTGATACCGATGACCCAACAAAGCTCCTTTCTAACCTCCCTGACTTCGTCATCCCAAAAGGAGGCGAATACTTTTTCTCGCCTTCGTTGAGAGCCTTGAAGGAAACGTTAGCAATTGCGTAATCTGTTCGCGTGTACAACACAACCATGAAATGACGCGTTATTAGGTGTTATTGCGAGACTTATCTTGGCAGGCAAAGGGTCCTTCAAGATCCATCGTCACTTGCGGCTTTGCCCACCCCTCTAGTACCTTTTCTTCCTGGAAGATCTTGACATCAGTTGTCCCCCGTTACAGCGCGCCAGAAATGAGAATGCGATCCCTTAGACCTCCACTGAGCCATGAACATCATGGAACTTTCGGCCTCCTTCGATGGAAGCGTGAGATAGGCGTAATTCACGGGGCCCTTTCTGCAAGGTCATCGGAATACTACAAACCCCATTCGGAATCGGAGGGCAGAAAGTGACCTTGATTTGCGACAAGTGCGGGACAAGTGCGGGAGCTCACTTGAGGCACACATCGAGGGGGGATCTGTGAGATCGCTGGAGTGTGGAGAAATTGACTATCACCTTGGCTGGCACGTTGTTTACAAGACACTGCGGCCATCAATGCCGAGAGGCACGGTCAACGGCGCGGCCCGATTCTATGCCATCAATCACAATCACTTCCGCTCTCAACATCGTAAAATCACGCACTGGCGAACTTCGTGGGACTAGCTTGAAGTGACGGAAGTCTTTACGCCGCTCTGGTCTGAACTCACTGCGTCCATCCTCCGTCCATGGCGGCTTGTCTCCATCTTGTAACCTTCGCCACAGAATACGTTGTGTTGCAAACTCCAACTTCCTTGAGATTGCGTCACCATTGTAAAAGAAGCTGTTCTGATTGGTTGCCCAAAACTGCGCATGGAGAACTCTAGTCAGCGGCAGGCCCGAGAGCCATGGACCTATTGCTATGGATCTATATGGAAGCCGCACTGCCTGCCTGTCACTGATCTCGGACAGTATCATCCGCCGAGATGGAACCATTGGAATGGTCGAACACCGCCTAATGCCATGATACTGCATCTGCCCTATTTCACGCCTCCCAACATAGCAATAAGTACGGCTTCAATCCCTAATGTGGACTTTGCATTGGTCGAAAGTCCATGGATGGCTCCGCACTTGGCGCTCCGTGGTGCTCCATCGGCTTTCACTTGCCCCCCAGCTGGGAACTGTGGGTTGAAGCAGACCGATTTATCGAGGCACCGACTTCCGCTTACCTCGGACGGTGATTGTGAGCCAATAGCGCTTCCGACTAACTGACCGTCATGTCGTACCTATCATTCCAAATACACCTTCGTTCCTTTGTTCTAGTCCGGGGTCATCGCGTCGCGGTGGGTTATAAAAGTCACTCGACATTGACTGGCTCTACATCACCCCACCTCTCCGGGTTCGTTACCCCTTCTCGAACCACCTTGAAACGAACTAAAATTCATCCTTCTCGTAGATTTTGAACATGTCTCAGCAACCTGTTCCTCCCCCTACCCCTGCATTGAATCTCGACAACATTCAAGGTGACATCTTGTGCGTATCAGATTACTCTTTTCCTGTTATGCATATTCATTACTTTGACAGGAGTGGCCTTCCGAAGAAAACCCAAACCTACTTTTTCTTCCAAATAACCGATGTCCAACTCTTCCGCAGTCAGCTCGTCAAGTTCGTTCCCCACGTCAAGACCGTAACCCAAGTTCTCAAGGATCGCAAGGCCATCTCAGATCACAAGAAGGAAGACAAAGAGACTCTGCTCACCATCGTCGGTGTAAACATCGCATTCTCCCACAAAGGCTTCGCCAAGGTAAGATTCCAATTTCCTACAACGTCAAGTCATCTGTAATAATATGCCAACAGTTGGGCATCGATGATTCAAACCTCGCCAGCAACGACAACAATTACTCGATCGGACAGAAAGCAGACTCGGTCAACCTAAAGGACAAGGGCACCGGTAGCGGACCGAACTTCGTCCCGGATTGGGACCCAGCTTTCTTGCAGGACATCCACGCCATCATCCTCGTTTCCGGTGACAGCCATTTGACCGTGAACAACAAGTTGAACCAGGTCAAGGGTATCTTCGGCGTGGGGTCTGCCAAACCGTCAATCAAAGAAGTCAAGAGTCTTGTAGGCGATGTGCGTCCAGGGAATGAATCCGGACACGAACAGTATGTTTTTCTTTTCTTTCTCAACGTTGAACGATTCTCATGATCACGTAGCTTCGGTTTCCTGGACGGTATTTCGAACCCGGCAGTCATTGGATTCGACAAGAACCCACCCCCTGGCCCGAACCCCGTCCAGCCTGGCATCATCTTGCTAGGCCATGAAGGCGATCCTCAGGTGTCCACCCGACCCGCCTGGACGGTCGATGGCAGCTTCCTCGTGGTTCGCTTCCTGTTCCAGAACGTCCCTGAATTCAACACGTTCTTGAAGAACAACCCAGTTCCTGCACCTGGACTCACGCCTGCGCAAGGAAGTGAGCTTCTTGGGGCCCGTCTTGTTGGGCGATGGAAGAGCGGTACGGCTTTTTCTTCAACTTATCATTGACCGTTCCGTGTTGACAGGCGCACTCAGGTACGCCAATCGATTTGGCCCCATTCGAGGACGACCCGAAAATTGCCAAGGATCCTTTGAGGTGAATAATCACCGATTTTCCCAACGGTCGGTACTGATGTTTCGAAAGAAACAACAATTTCCAATTCGCAGCAGAGGGGACCTTCCAGAAGATTTGCCCCTTCGCTGCCCATGTCCGCAAGACAAATCCTCGTGCAGACCTCATTGCTAAAGGGTTCAATATCGATAGCCGTCGAATCATGCGTCGTGGTATACAATTTGGCCCCGAATTAACCACACAAGAGAAGGCATCTGGAAAAACGTCTCAAGGCCGTGGGCTGATTTTTACTGCGTATCAAACCAGCATCGTCACCGGTTTCGCGTTCATTCAAGAATGTCCGTTGAATTTGCATTATTTCCGAAAGCTCTGATGCTGATCTCTCCCTCTATAGCCTGGGCCAACAACCCCAACTTCCCAATCCAGACTCCCCAGGTTCCCGGGTTCGTCTCTCCAATTTTTTTTGCTTGACTAGCATGCAGCCTGATGCCTCCTTCGCAGACTGGACCCCCTCATTGGACAAGGCGACAGGCAGCTGACGGGTACTAATCCCGATGATCCAACCAAGCTCCTTTCCGGCCTTCCTGATTTCATCGTCCCGAAAGGAGGCGAATACTTTTTCTCGCCTTCCTTGAAAGCCTTGAAGGAAACCTTGGCGGCTGCATGATTTTTTCATTCATGACTATCTATCTATGCACAATCTTCGAGGACGATGAAATGTAGTTGTATCAGTTGTATATGTGTTTGATCATGAATGCATGGATCAAACTGTATGCAACCCATCCAATGTTTCTGATGAAAAGTGCCGGTAGCAAACGGCTTGTGGCCTTGGTCGCAGATGAGATTTGCGTGAGATGATAGATGATCGCCACGCGCTCATTGCTGTGGTTTCTTGTGGTTCAAGGTATTCTCTTATCCTATCTCATGTTCCGCTAATAACTGCAGACAGAGAGTGGCATTAGGCCCAGAAGTCCAAGATCGATGAAACTCACCATGTTTGGTATACCGTTGAGTATAGGATATTCATGTTTACAGTTCGGGCAAATCATTACACCTTCCTCCACATGGATCTGGAATGCGAAAAAGGTCAATCAAGTGCAGTGACAGCCTGACCTCGAACAGACAGACGTACCTCGAACAAAACATGATGTAGACTCTTCAAGAAATCGTCATCAAGCATCTCAGGCATTTCGAGCGGTAACGAGGTATCACCCAGCTGCACTCAGCATAAATCAGCTATCCAACGTGAAAGATTTGGAAGCCCATACCTGCCGTGCCGAATCAACCAAAGCCTTCCACTCGAGTTTTGGCATGAATCCCCTCAGAAATTCTGGATTAAATTCAGCTTCTCGCAATTCTATCTGCACGTTTTTAAACTCCAAGGGAAAGTTGTTGGAAGTGCATCCTTTGACATGGCAGGCGAGGAGATTATGCGTGATGAGACGAACCATGTCGAGACCTGATGATGATCGCGAAAAAAAAAAAAATTGATTCAAAGTCCACAGCCAAACAAACCGCCTGCATCGCCGCATACGACGTGAACAAACTCGGGGAGTTATGAGACCTCCATCGCCCTCGATTCCCGAAAAAGAGTTCCTTTTCGCTTCGTTGAAACAGTCTCTGCGCCTTGATGGTCGTCTACCGTTGGAACTACGCACGCCAATCATAACCTTTGGCTCCGACCTGGGTTGGGTCGAATGCGCGCTTGGAAAGACGCGGTATAACGTCTCTCTACAAGTTCTCCAAGGGTCTAATTTTATGACGATTCGTCCAGGGTACTCGCTCATGTCGAAGGCAAAATGGTTAAACCACTGCCCGAACGGCCCTTTGAGGGAATGATCACGATACACTCAGAGATCTCCCCGATGGCTTCGAGTGAATACGAATTTGGTCGGTGGGTATGTGGTCAAAGTACTTTGGTGTCATCTCTGTTGAATCTCTCCATCGCAGGGTTTCAGATGAAGAAGTGACGATCACGCGAATGCTTGACAAGGTTCTTCGGCGGAGCGACGCGGTCGACAAAGAGTCTCTATGTATCCTGGCTGGGAAGCGGGTGGGTCTGCTCATTCAAGGCACAGATTTTGAGTCCTTCACTGACAAAATCCAGGTATGGCATCTTCGTTTGACATTACATTTCTTATCCGACGCGGGGAACATGCTCGACTGTGCATGTCTGGCGGGGATTGTTGCCCTGAAGCACTTTCGAAGGCCTGAAGTCGAAGTCGTCGGTGATGAAGTCACCATTGTAATGCCCCTTCCACTCCCTGCCTTATTAACGCTGATGAATCGCATTTGTTCAGCATGACCCGTCTGAGCGTGCACCCCTTCCTCTCGCGATCCATCACACGCCGTTCTGTTTCACATTCGCTTTCTTCCCCGACCCTTCAATTCCTCCCATTCTAGACCCCTCACAGCTTGAGCAGCGACTGAGCGCAGGCTTGCTATCAGTTGCATTGAATGCCCAACGCGAACTCTGCGTGCTCCAAAAACTGGGTGGTGTTCCCCTCGCGACGGAGGAAGTACTGAATATAGTCGATGTCGCTGTTCAAAAGGCGAAAGAATTACACGACATTGTTGAGACACGCCTGAGAGAGGATTGGGCGGGTCGCCATGTGGAGATTAGGTGACATCTAGACATGTAAAATAAAATACGATGTTATGATATTGTCAACTAATTGAATGGGCGCAGTTGGTCGATACAAGATTGAAGCTATAGTTTCTACAAGTGTGCACAAGTCTCGCTCTCCTTGTGGTAGTTAAATACTATCTAATGTTAATATAATGTTGATGATGCAGAAAAGATAGAAGGCAAGTGCTTGTTAGAATGAGTGTGTGATGTAACAGTGGAAGAAATGGGTCGATAAAACAGATAGAAAGATACAGATGGTCAACACCAAGGCAATGGATCGAGCCTAATCTGGATAACGGCCCATTCATCGCTTCGTCCACTTTATGAGAGAAGAAAAGACTTACCTATAACGGCGCATCTGGCCCGTTTCGTGGGGCGCTGTATTCCTAGCGCACTGTCCGCAGCTTGCAGCTCCTTGCATGCGCCACTAACAAGGTGGGCGATGACGGATTCATACGCGCTGAAATCATTCTCGCAAAGGCCGCATAGGAAGCGGATGTGGCGAAGATGAGCTGCAACGTGCTCTCCCATATTGGCCGCCTGCAAAGTGAATTCGCAACCAACAACCAAACATGTCATCTCGCTCCTCTGGTCAGTCGTGCCGTGCACAAGCTCGGCATGATCGTTGATGGCCCGGACGTCGTTGTTGACAGCTTGGTTGCACTTGCAGATAAAGCGCTGTCGACATTCGCGTCTGGTGATCTTGATGTGGTTGGAGATTTCGGGATACTTGAGCAGCACATCTTCGAATGTGGCGGGAGATTTTCTCTTTCTTGTGACAGGAACCTCACTCTCGTCATCTGAGGTCGCAGGCGAGGGTGTCCAACGGCGTTCATGCTGTGTGGCATTGAACTGGAACATGGGGTTGGGATCGTTTGGAACCTGCTTTGAAGCGGCATGAAGGCCACGGAAATTCGACCAGAAAGTCTCATAGGTCGAAGGCGGAGGGATGACAACAGGAAGAGGTCTGCCGGGAAGTGGCAATGTTAGTGCCCGGCGATAGTCAAAGCAGTAAGAACATTACTCGGTTCGCTCGACTGATGGCCTGAATAACATTCGGTATGGATTATTGCGCATAGACGGAGGAAGTTTGTTCTGTTCAGGTGGCGGGCTCGCCCTCGTATCCGGTAAAGAGTGACAGGGCGGCTGATCTACGATCGTGTCTGTGGCCGTTATGGAAACGTCACGATCGGTGGATTCTGGTGGAAGTGACAGAACATAATTGACGCTATCCAGATGGGTAAGCCACTGAAAAATATGCCCCAGTGAAAAGCGTCACCAACATTGAGTATAAGATGGCATCCTCTGGAGAAGTCGTGTCGTGGATGTGTACACTGTATGATTGTTAGTAACCTGTTCCGGACGTGCAGCACGAGGACTTACATGGACTGGGCCGAATCAGAGGCACCCGCCTCGGATGATGGGAGGACAGTGGCCACCGAAGTTGAAGAGGAAGTCATGTAAACGAGATAGCCAAAGAAAAGTGCGTTTGAAGGCGTGAAAGAAGGAAAAGTCAACGGTGAACAGAGATGACGGAGCCTCAGATTTTTATAAGATGGCCCCCGTTCGCCGCTTTGGCAGGAAACATCGGTACGCAATCCTTGATGTGGCAATATCCTAGGAACAATGACGAATTCAATTGACGCCAAGTTGGCCCTTCCGAAAAAAGAAAGCTGGCCTCGCAACAATATAGGTGGCATGTGAGCTTCTACCGCTTTGGTAAAGTCAAAGAAAAGTAAGTGCCATCGGGACGCGTTTGATTTGGAACGGAATAGCCCCAAAACAAGAATGATATATTGGGCTGGTTGATGCGGTTCCATGAGGAGAGCAATATAGCAGAACCCATGGAATATTCTCTTTGAGCAAGTTTGTCTGCATCCTCAGTATCTGGTTTTTTTAAATGTCGCCCAGCTTTAAATACAAGCATTGCTATCAGGAAAGTTCCAGATGACATGGTTGGTCAGAAGTTGCGGAAAGTAAACAAGTGCGATTATACTCTTTGAGGCATGAGGCTCCTTGAGCCAGAATAAGTACTCGGCACCGCCATTTTCAGGTCTTCACGCGCTGCCAGCTTGATCCATAAACCTGAATGAGAAGGAGCGTAAGTTAGAACACGACGGAAATTCGGGAGGTCATAGCCTACGAAAAATCTCCCTAGCAAGATAGGGCGGTTCTGCGGAAGACCCGCCATTCGTAGGTCGCGTTTTTCCAAAGGCACAGACAAGCCAGGAGTCATTATTAGAGCATAGAGTTGTCGTGGGCGTGACTCGTCTCTATGAGTTTATCGAGCGGAGCCCCGAGCTCTTTGTCGACTGTATACTTAATCCCCTGTTTACAGAAAGAAGGGCATCCGCGCATCTAATCGTCAGGGGCAGACATGCCAAATGGTTCATCTATGAAATACCCTGTAAGAATCACCATAAAAACGCATTGAGCAATACTTACATCGACCTTCTGAACGGCATCCCAGATGTTTATCAACGCTTTGGCAGCAACGGCGAGGCCTGGTATTGGTGCGAGTTGTAGAACATCAGGGGCGACTGTCAGCAGCTCGTGCATAATATCGACAGGGTCGCCAAGGACGGATTCCAATGCTTTCTCGACACGCTTTCATCCATCCGTCTGTTCCTGTGGGACCTTTGCTTGGGTTCTCTCCATGGCCAGAAGCCAACCAGATAAGCCCCACCATCGTTGGTGCGCCGTGCAGCGGGGTTTCGTCGGGGTGTTGATGATCATGCTCCGGTGGGATTGTTAGGAAGAGGGAGGAGCCTGGAGCAAACCCAAGGAGTCCAGGTTCGCAAGAGGTTTGAGCGCTCGGCGATAATGATATGCGTGGCTTCAGTAGAAGGCCTCATGAAATGGGGAAATCGTGCAATGGGAGCGCGTATTGGAGATCTAGACGGTCACGGTGACACGCAATTGTTCGCCCATAAAGATTACCATCCAACTATCTACAAGCGTCGCAACCAAACGCGCTTTTACACAAGCACGCTCTGCTCATCACACCCGGCTTCAAGGATCTGCAAAGTTGTCGAAGTCGACGAACGCGTGACGCTTGTTGCGGATTCTTACTGACATTCAATAGATGCTAAAGTACTCAAACAAGATTTCCAGAAACTGTACGACAAAGGCTACCGCTCTCTCGCCCTCGTTCTCGTACACTCATACACATTCCCGGACCACGGACGCATCGTCGCTCCATTGCGCGCTCCACGCATGTTTCGGAATCCGTGCGGCTTCTTCCCATGATCAAGATAGTCCCTCGTGGTGTGTCCTCCACAGCAGACGCCTATCTCACACCAATACTTTGGGAATATCTCGATGGCTTCTTCAGAGGATTTCACGAAAGCTTGAAAGACGGCCGCGTGAGGAGCCCCCTGTGGAGTTTATGGGGTGCGATGGCGGGTTGCTCGATCTGAACAAATTCTCGGGTCTGAAATGCATCCCGAGTGCCGGGGCGGGCGGTGTTGTCGGCTATGCTTTGATGAGCTGGAGGACAAGCACCTATCATTATCGAGTATGTCTTTGTCTCGCTCCAAATCTTGATGATGTGTTAATGTCCCTTGTTCCTCAGCTTGGATGTCGGGGGGACCTCCACGGATGTGTCCAGATTCGACGGAAGATACGAAGTTGTGTACGAGACGACAACTGCCGGAGTTACGATACAGTCACCTCAATTGGACATCAACAGTTGCAGCTGGTGGCGGATCTTGCCTCACATTCAGCAATGCCCCTTTCCTAGCTGAGTTCATTTTTATTCTACCTGTATAGCTTTGCACCCTTCGGCGGTGCTGGCGGACAGCACACTTGTGAAAATGCCAAGCTCCTTGCGATCAAGACCATTCTGATTCATTGCCCCAGCTCTATCCTATCTATATGGGTTGGCGCTCGCTGACAGGTTGGTTCTCCAGTCTCCGATACCTCCCTGACTGGAATTACGGCATTCATACTGACATGTGTGTACACTGCAGAGAATTCGAGCTCCAAGAACCCTGTTTGACTCTCTCATTGCCCGGTTGGACAAGCTGACGGCAGAGGTGCTGGAGAAGCAGGGGTTCGAGAATAAGCGCGTGCAGCTGAATGTGCGGTTTGAGGGCACAGATACGGCGTTGATGGTGCTGCCGAATGAGAAGGACGGAAATAGGAAGGAGGACTTTGAGGCGGCGTCCGAGAGAGTGTATAACTTTGAGTTTGGGTTCTTGCTTGAGATAAAGAGTATCATTGTGGATGATATATCAAGGCCCGTTGCTTCGCACTCAACCAAAATGTGGCTACTACAATTCAAACGTGCTCTCTTCACCATCAGGAATGGAGGCGAGTAGCAACCTCTTGTTTCATGGCGTGCACCAAATGTTGTTCCAAAGCTTATATTAATCATGAATTCACGATAATTCGTTGAATCTGCAAAGATTACTGCATGGAATTCGGCAATAGGTACTAGTCTACAATGCATCAATATTGGCCAATTCAGTCTGTCTTTCATCAGCACTTCCCGGTGCCAACGTCTCCAAGTCAACCAGGTATACCACATCGCCCTTCTTGCAGAAGTTGCGTCGTGCAATGTCGCCATGAGTGTATCCTTTTGAGTGAATATGACCAAAAGCAGATTTCATCTTCCTCCCCGTCTGGGTATCGATCGGCCCATCTTCGGGGATTGCAGTACCGACATCTTCAAGAGCAAGGAGCCTCAGGAGTCCCCAAATGTTGTAATATCCACGAACACGTGGAATGACTACACCTTGAAGATTCTGCAAGGTTGCATGATTACGCACCTCCCTATCGAGTGCATCGAAGGAATCTCTTTTTTGAAAAAGGTCAACGACTTTGCAGAAGACATCCAGATCGCCTCCAGCAAAAACTCCCCTTGCCAGCGTTGCCTTTACAGTGCAGCCCCGTTTCGGGGAGTGGCGCACGGAAGTACGCTGGAAATGGCAAAGACGAGGATCAAGTTGTAAGATTGGATATGATCCAGCCACGACGGTCGAGCGATAAGACCCTGCCAGTTTGATAGCTTGATCACGGTCATGGGTGGCGGTGGGAGATGAACCGAAGTATCGGTCAGGGGGCGCTTTGGCAGGGGTTGGAGAACCATGAAACGAGGTGGAGGTGACTTCGGCAAGCAGGATAATGCCCACAAAGGCTTTGAGCATGCTTGGCGCGCTAGTCGAATCAATCTCTATCGGCCCGTGGTACTGCAAGGTTTTGCCTTTGCAGTCAGCAGTCTCAACACGTTGAAAAAACCAAGCACGCTGCATATTGCTGAGGATGCCGTATTTGTTGTCGTTGAATGTCATGTAGCCATAGAGTTGGTGGACAGCATCGACTGACTGTCGCTCTGGGACACTGCGAGCATTTTGTTGAAAATACTTTGGCAAATTTTCAAGAGGTGCCGCCCATTTTGTCTTGTACTCAACCTGTATCATAGGATGGGGGAGGTCAAATACAGGGATCAGTGCGAGTACACGCACCATGACCTTTGGATGCCAGGTAGGGTTCCGCAACCAAGAAAAGTCAGGCTCCCCAACAATCTGATTAATCCCAGTATCTGAACGCATAAACCGTCCTTGAATTCCAAGTATCTCCAGCACTTCAACGACCAAATCATGTAGCTGTACTTTTGCTTCGCCACGAACATCTTCTTCGCTAGACACGGCTTGTGGTTTCTTTGGCATAGATCCGATATCATATTCGGCACCAGAGGCGATGTTCACGGCGGACATGCGAGAAGTGATGGCCTGGTGGATGTCAGTCTCAAATCCAACCCATGGGATGAATTTTGCAAGATCAGTTTGTGGATACGCTCGCTCATTTGTGTATGCGGGGCTGTGAATATCATCGGTCCAGAAGATACCAGTTGGGCGATAGGACAAAGTGGGAAGCGTGGTTTTCATGATCAGCAGGAGTCAATTGGCGTGACGCGTGACGGATGATCATCTTGTTTCGTGCCACTGGCACGACGCGTCAAGACACGGACGCGTCGAACGCGCTCGATGTCAATTCACGGGTCCTCGCGCCGCCCCCCAATCCACCTCAGTACTCCTTACCGGTGCCACCCGTGGACAGAGTACCGTCCCTGTCATGGATATGCCTCCGCTTGCTGGCGGAGTACCCAGACCAGATAGACCTCAATGGTGCCCGCCTGCATTATGACGCCGCACGTTCCGACATCTTGCAATCCATGGATGTGCAACCGGTAGATCCACGACTATGGGCTACACTCGTGCAAATATATGACAACCTCCCCGCCCACGTCCGGACCCATCCTCTCCCGCTGTCCGACTCTTATGTCCCGCTTCTCCAGCGCATCCTCTCCAACCCGCGCTTCTCCATCATCACCGTCCTCGATCTTCCCAAGTGCCCTCACCTTGCGGACGAAACTATCTATGCCCTCAGCCCGCTGCACTCCCTCGTGGCGCTCGATGCCAGCGCAACGACCCTTTCCGCCTACGGCATCAAATCCCTTGCCGATACGCTCCAGTGGGTCGACGATGGCCCACAGCGCCGTGGACCATGGCCACTTCGCATTCTCCGTCTGCGAAACTGTTCCAAGGTCACCAACGCCGTCTACCCACACCTTCTCAAGTTTCCTCTTCTATCCGTTCTGGACCTCCGTGGCACCGCATGCATTCCGTCTACCAAGATACCCTTCCGTCCCACCGATACCCGACTCTTTTTCTACCCGAACCCCCTCACCGCCGCCGTGGACTATCTATCCGCTCAGATTTTGCCCTCAGAACTATATGGATCCGAAAATGCCTTCACACTCTCCATAGCTAGTCTTGACCACCCGCCCAGACCCAGATGGCCCACTACCCAGGTTGCCCCAGAAAACTCTTTCGTTGTTATTCCACCTGATTCAGAGCGCTTCGTTTCTGGAAATTCGGTGTCCTTTGACCAGGAAAACACCAAACGTCTGCAAATCCTTCAGTTTCAGCGTGAGAAGAAGGAGTGGCTTCAACGTCGTAGAAGTTACGGACGAGATAATTTTGATGGTGGGGATGGAGGTTCTTCGTTTCAAGATGGCTCGTTCCTAAATAGTGAATATGAAGGAGGATGGGATCCCACAAATGGATTTCACACCGATGATAGTGAGGATCTTGATGAAAAATCGGACGAAAATGACGTACAATGCAGTGAAGATGAAGATGACGGCGAAGACAGTGAAGACGAGGACGAGCATCCACAAAATACTGACGTGGATCTGGAGCTCATTGGGGGGATGCCACAAATACCCCATTCTTCAGTAAATACATTTCTTACCTACCTCTTCCTGCTAAACTCATCGATTCTACGCAGATATCGTCAGCGAATACGGCCCAAGAACCACATGTTACAGCTCCTGGTTCCAGCTCTGGCGCTGCTCTTCCCGCACATCCACTTCTTCCTACACATCCTTCAACTGAACACACCGCCCGTTCGTCCGCCCAGTTCGATATTTCCTCCAATGTTACGTGGCCCGCTATCGCTCCTTCCACGTTGATAGCACGAACATCATTACTAAGACCAGGTCAAGCTCAAACGCCTCTTCACCGCCGCCCTTACCCTCTCTCCGGATCGTTACCCTCACTTCCTACTTTCCGTCCTCTGCCTAGTCACGGAACTCCCGGTATAAACTCAGCATCGACTTCAACCTCAAAGTCTGTCCCGCCAGCAATATTCTACGGCCCGCCACCTTGTTTCGATGCTCATCAAACAGGTGGATACTCTGGGAAGGAATATTATTTGAAGCCACAGGAGCTATCCCTCTCCGCCTTGAGATATGCCGCTGAGTTGATGCTCTATCGTGTGCCTGGGCCACCGGGGTGGAGAGAGCTCGAGCGCGCCATTCGTTCCCAAAAAAAGGGACCACAACTGAAGGAGGAGAACTTGAAGCAGATCGGGACCGCGACAGTAGATCGGAACCGCACCAAACAGGGACAAGCCCAGGGGCATATTATAGCCCAAGCACGGATCGAGGCGCTGAGAGAAACCGCAAGGAGGAAGTCTATGCCTTTACCTTCGGGCGCTGCGAGCACGCCAACGACAGCGGTGGATCGCAATCCGTTCAGGAAAGCATCTCAACCGCTGAGTCTAAATGCACCCGCGGTCAACGAAATCGGCAGGAACAGACCATTGAGGCCGATTTCAGAAGTGCCGATTCCCGTATTTTCAAAGGACCTTATATTGACGCCGGGGTCGGGTGGTAAATGCATGCGTCCGGCAGACAAAGGCGAGAGGAAGAAGGGGAAGAATACAATCGGCTTTCGCCCCTCTTCTTTCTCCTCTTTTACAACTACAAGCCCACTGATCGAGAAGAAGGAAACTGAAAGGGAGGCGACTGGATTTCGTCCTTCCTCCTCTTCGCTCAAACCTAACAAAAGAACACCGTTCAAGTCCAAGCCCGATGCTGAGCCCAGGAAAAAGCGGTCATTGGAGGGAACCGATTCTGAGTCACAGCATAAGGATGAGGCGGCGAACAAGAAGGCGAAATACACGACACGCCATGTCGCGGCCACCAGTGCGAGATTGGTGAAGGGAAATGGGAAGCAGAACACAGGGGAGAAGGGCGGGGATAGGAGGAAGAGTGCGCCTGGTTCGTTTGACTGGGCTGCTTGGGGGAAGGGGTAACAGATATTTTCAACCTGCTCAGGCACACAATAACACGCGCTTTGGGGTACTCGAGGCCTCAATGTAAGCCTTTCGACCATCCTGGGCTCCAAAGCCCCCCGACGAATTGTGCTATATATCTCCCTGGACTCACCCTGTTGACTCTAGAACCGACAACACCATGGGTCGCGAATAGAAAGACGAAGCTTGAAGTGCTAGGAGCCTGATGTATTACTTGGGTAAAGGGATCAATGGGGTCATCGGGGCGGGTTCCGCCGGTCTTGCCACAATTGTGGATGGAAATACAATCTTTGGGTCAGTCATTTGCAGAGAAGATTGTTGAGGGGTCAGTTGGGTCAGTCGGTTGTCGCCGAAGGGTCATCAAACCTTGTTCACGAAGGAGAAATCAACGATAACGACCACCCAGGCTGTGTCCCGGAAGAAGAAGAATCCATAAACGCCGACTTTCTCATCACGCTGATCAGATCATAAATGGACACGGACTGTGAGATCAGGCAAAAACTGCTGCCAAAACCTTGAAACATTGCAACTCACAGCAATACAAAATTTCTCCACAAGTCCTTTCGCAGTCGACATCGTAGCCAGAGCCGACAGGAACCAGCAATCACCAAGCTCACCCTGAATAATATCATTCGAGTTGGCACCATTTATAAAGAACGACGGATTTTCGAAGATCTGAGTTGCACGCTGGACATCTGACGCATCAACAGGTCAAGTTTGAAGATAGGGCATACAAACACCGCGTTCTGTCATTTTCCAAATCGAATTCGATGTCTCTGTTTGCCGACAGAGACGGATGTTAGAAGATCAGTTGATATTTGGATAGAGAATATTTACCTGAATCCCATACCCCCCTGACGACGCCCCCGCGCAATGTCTGCAACACGCAATTTGCATTCTTCCAGCGCTTTTTCGAGTTCATTCGTCACAAGCAACGCCCCGTATTTCTGTTCTTGGGTGAAAGAGGCTTTGGTGGGTCCAGGTGTTTGTGGCTTAGCACTGTGCTTTCGGCGTGAGGAGGGAGTTTGACGCTTGTGGTGAGTCATTCTTTTGGTGGGTGGTGAAAAAGAGTTGGTTGAAACGATTGAATGGGGTTCTCGTAACTTCTTTGAAACTTATATCCGGAATCTTTGGGCGCTTGTTCGTTCCATCGCAGCGATCATGATCCATCGACATTCGGCTCATGCATGAGCAATGGCCATGGAGACCTGAAATCTGGAACGGTGGGGTATCACGAACCATGATCCCATGGTAGTTCGTCGGCATTCCAGATGTCCAATAAAAACGAGGATATATAAGTTCTGGGAAGCTCGAGTCAGTTTTCAACGTTGCTTCCCCTGCTGTTTAGATTACTTTGGCTTCTTTGGGTAGCCTTGTAGTAGTAGCTTGTAGTGTAGAATCAACTTGGAGGAGGTTTATCATTTTAAGTCCTAACAAGGCCGCGACAGACTGGGTGAAGCGAACCTGATACCATATCGTCAAAGTCTGCCTGCTTCTTGGGGCGGACTTTGCTATATATCCTCATTATATTCAGTCGTTTGCGGACGCTGACACCTACATATACTTAGAATGCCACTCTGAACAAACTGTTTTCGACGTACCGTGATAACATGGATTTTCACAAGATCTTCCTTTCTGAATCAGCCGCAATGAAATTGTAGGATTCAGCGTTCATAAGAGTCGAAATATTTCATCAGTACTCCGGGTTGGCCAAATCGCCAGCCAAGCCTTGCATCTGTCCCCAGTACCCATCAATCAGCCTTTCGTAAACCCTCACATTGGTGTATCAGACGTACCCACTGATAAATTAAAACGTCCAACGGTTGGATGTGCAAGTAGTATGAATGAGATGCGCCTGGATATGTGTATACCTGGGCCCACGAGGATTGTAAACGAGTCCGAGCTCTCCTGCAGCGATTCCGCCGATGGTGCCCAGTCTTGCGGCGGACACCTTGTCATAACACTGAAACGCGGAAAACCGTGTTGATGTGGATTGAGATGGTCTACGCCGCGCTGGCCATGTAAAGCATGCATCGGAAATAGATGACACGTGGCATAGAATTGACCCTCGAGGGGCGAAGATGCGGAATTCCAGCAGTTATTACTCACACGTAGCGCACCAGAATCGGCTGCTCTTCATTGGAAACGCTAACGTACTACAAACTTCCCTTGAGCATACATGCGGGAGAAAGCATGACTATATCTCACCAATAGTACACTCACACTTTAGCCTTCGCCTCAGCCAAAGCCTGCTGAACGGCATCGAGGACTTTGACGTGTACATCCTTTCCTGCAGCCACCACGCCATGATTCTCACCCAGAGTCCTACCCAACCCAAAATTGAGTGGTTGGCCCCGTGAATCGGTCACCACACCACCTGCTTCTTCGACAAGCACGGAACCAGGTGCATGATCCTGTGTGGAGTTCGTGAGTATTTGGACCATCAATGGAAGGGACGAACCCAGATCTTCTCCCGGTACCCGACCCCTGTGGGCATCCTCAGATAGGCAGCACCCTCACCCCGGGAAAGACAGCCGTACTTGGCTTGACTATCCATGCGAATAGGGCTGCGCGTTATGGACAGCAAAGATGCGACTCGGTCATTAAAAGAATGGGAGGAATGGGCAGCCTCCACGGATTCCAGAAAGTTGATCTCCGAAACGGAGATGCTGGGTATTTTGAGCGGCGTAGGATTCGCACCACCTAACGTCATCTGCATGAGGGTTTACGTGGTTAGCCTGGTGACCCAAAGACGGCGGAAGTGGGGTGAGCAAACCTGCTCCACACCGCAGCCTTTCACTGCAACGAATATACACCCTCGTTTTGAGTCCGGGTCGGCGGGGTCGACTGGAAGATTCGGGCATCCAATGACGCCGAGCTGTACTTGCGCATCGACGATGAGGGAAAGGCAAACGGCATACTGCTCTCCTCTGAGGAAACCCTTTGTGCCGTCGATTGGATCTATCGTCCACATCCCTTCAAAGCGAGTACTTATCTATGAGTAACTATAGTTGGATGAATTGAGAAGATACTCACTGCCAGTACTGCCACCGGGATGATTTCCTCGATCAATTGCGTCCAAAAGTTCTGCAGTGCTCCTCGTCTGGCCGGGCCCGACACCCCATTCGACATTGTCTCCGGCCCCAAGTTCAGCCACTAGCGCCTCATTTGCGAGGGCGATGATTCGATCTCGAAGACCTGCGGCAGATTCTTCACGAAGCTGTGCGGCGTCTTCCTCGCCTACAATGGGATCTTTGGGAAACGCTCTATGCAGAATTGTACTAATCAAGGCTTGTGCTGCATAATCACCGACTAAAAGGGGCGATCAGGGCGATTTATCGAAGCGTGTAAGTGAGAGAGCAGGACCAGTAACGGGAGATTTATCTCCTTTGATGTGTGTTTCGTTTTTCACTAGCTTGTTGAAGACCGAATCGGTGAGCAAACAAGCTCTGCGAACAGCGGCAACTGCGACTTGTTTTTCTGTGGCGTACGGAAGAGACATAAGATATCGTTGGAGAAAAAACGATGCACAGGCGTGGCGCATCGCATGATCAACATCACGTGGACAAATACCTAGCCACGGAGTACATACTTACTATAACTTTCTCTGGAACTCAGGCTCAGTCAAGTCACGGCATTTGTTATCCGTATCATGCACCATGTTCCAGCACTGTCTTATTTGACGTCGAATGCTGATTCACGAAGGCGAGGGCCAGGATAACATAAATCCATCTCAGCTCCGGATCGGCTCTCTCCTGACCTGCACCCCGAAATCGTTGTTCCTCGTTCCGCCTCAAGGAAGTGCTTATTCTCCATTTGAAAGAGTTTTAAGGTGCTGCCTTACATGCGGACTAGGCCTTTCATATGCGATGTCTTTTCTGGCACGCGTATCATCAAATGATTCCCGTCGACCTACGTTGCCCGATACTCAAGTACTGTTCTTTCCCAGAATTAACCAAGATTCGGCTATCTCTCATTCCCCAATCGCGTCCCCAATCGCTTATTTTCCTCTCCCTGATTTCAATACGGGAATGACCACGTTTTATGGCCCTTCGTGAACGTGCTCCGAGGACGGGCCACAACCCATAATCTTTTGGGGTATTCACCGAATGCCCCCCATCTAAAAAAGGGGCAAGCGCAAACGGATTGCGTTTCCTTGAACATGAGCCTTTCGAATCTTGGAACACTACTCGTAAGCCTCTCACGTCGTTCTATATCCTCAGCTCATTTGAGTCTACTGCTAAAGTGTTGCAGCATCACGATGCGAGCCTTCATCAACTTACCATCGAGGGGCTCTGATCGATCGCCCGTTCGACGGAGCAACTTGCTTCGGCGGCCGAAACCCTGGCCCAGTCGAAATTGAGGTCAGAATGGGGGCACTCATCGCCAAAACAAGTCACCCAGCTCTCCTGAGTGCAAAATCTCCGCAACACGAGTCACCATATAGACAGCCCATCCTTGGGCATCTTATTACAATGTCTTCTCTCCTTTCCAATGAACTTGTGAGCTATTCACCAGTGAATGAAGATGGTTGATTTGGACTTTCCAAGGACCTTGACAGTATTGTACGAAAGGTGGGCACCCACTACATTGCGATAGGCGACCACGCAGATCTCTGGGACGGAGAGTTGATCAATGCAGCCTCGAAAACACGAAGTAGGGTACGGAATTTGATGCAACTTCTCGTGGAAGTTTTTGAGAGGCTTTCTGCCAATAGGTAGCCATCAAGCTTCTAAGAGGCGGTAGTATCAATAAACCCAACTTCCAGGACAACCTCCAACGAGTACGCGTTCAGAATAACCCTCCTCTCAGGTGTGAGCTAACAAACAGTTGGGCGTATTCTAGGCGCTCGAGAGTCACGGTCGTATCTGGAAAACTTTCCAATCCGACCATGTCGCTCGCTTTCACGGACTCACATTCAATTGTGGAATTATGCCTGCATTGATTCTTGATTTCTACCCGAACGGCAACATCAACGAATTCGTGAAGGAACGCTCTCTCGATGATGAGCGCAAATTAACACTGGTTCCGCTCAGTATATTGCCAGTTCAACAAATTTTCTAACATCACTCCCGCAGATCAAAGAAATTGCTCTTGGCCTGCGGTACTTGCACCAGTTCCAGCCCTCCACCATTCACGGAGATCTACGCGGCGTGAGTCGGTTTTTCTAAAGTTGGAATGTCTACTGACCTCACGACATCCCAATGAAAGGCCAACGTTCTGATTGATGCCAACGGTCATGCCGTTCTGGTAGACTACGGCTTAGTGTTCATTATCGATTCGTCCGACTTTACAACGACAAAAGTTGCGGGAACATGTAGGTGGAGTGCTCCAGAACTAATGGGGTGCGACGAAGGAGAATACAGCGACCCACCGTATTCGCTCGCCAGTGATATTTTCGCATTTGCCATGACCACCATCGAGGTCTGTTCCAAGACCGTTCCTCTTTTTACTATCGTAGCGACTGTGTCCTCACAGGTGTTCACCGAGAACCCACCCTTTTCGGACAGGAAAAGAGATGGCGCCGTCCTCTTTGCGATCCTGAGGGGTAAACGTCCTGACCTTCCCGCATACATCCAAGAGCGATCAAACCTTGCTAGCCTGATCCAAAGCTCTTGGGACCAGTCTCCCGAAGCAAGGCCTTCGGCTGATGAGATTTGCAAAGTCCTTCAGGAAATAACTTAATTCTTCGCTAGACCTGGCGATACAATTCCGTCAGGTTGCCACGCCTTCCAGCACTGCCCTGCATAGAATGCCATTCTTCATGGCCTGACGCTGTACTTTTACATGAATTCCAATGACTTTCACGTCGTAGATCCCCATGACTTTTGGACGATATATCTTGGTTGTAGTAACACTCCTGGTAGTTATCGCTACGTATGTATACTTTGGTTCAAATGTTTAGATTATATTCTCTCTCTCTGCCTTGGTAACATGGCTCGTTGTCGACAAGAAAGGCGTGGACCATTGGTCTTTCGACTTGAACTAGGTCAAAATCTGACGATGATCTGTCCTGATCGTCTATATGCACGGTCCGAAGATGATTCAACGCTGCCGCGCCGCTCCACTTTATGCAAATTTATTTCTACTAGTATTCTAGTTTGTACCAAGAAAAGAAGACTCTATCCCCTGCGACTCGACGGCAAACGACGAACCACGTCAACCATGGTAGGCCTTTCTTGGGGGTCTATCTTCCAGCACGACTCAATGACCCCCCATGTACCCGTATACTCTGGTGGGCAGATATAATGATGCGTCGGTAGACCTCCTCCAATCCTCAAAGTCAAAGCGGTGTCATGTGTGCGGCAGAATGGTATCTGATCCGTCAGAATCTAACGAGAATATGTCAATAAGGGACGCATCCATTAGTAGACAGAACGACCGAACCTCCAAACCAACCATTCCGAATGCGTAAACATCACTTTGTTTGGTCAAAATGGGAACAAAAGAATCGATAGCGTCCAATGACAATACTGGGTTGGGAAACAATTCTGGCGCCATGGTACGGGTGGAACCCGCAACCGTTTTGGTCGTAAAGCCGTGCTGTTCCAAAATTTTCGAACGGCCGAAATCGCAGATGAGAGGTCTCCCATCGTCGCTGATCAGTACGTTGTTCTGTAAAAAGCCTGTCTAAGTCCATCCATACCGACAAGTTTGAATTCAACGACGAACACATTTCATGTCGCCATGAACAATATTCTGGGCATGCAGGTATTCCAGGCCTTTGGCGATCTGGGAAATCTAAGAGGATTGTAAGAATCTATTTGCGAAGAGAAGGAAGCTCTCACGATTTTAGCTCGATCTGCACCAGGGTACTTTGCAAGGTATTGCGTAACATGGCCTTCTTTGCAAAGCGGAGAGATAAGGGCATGAGAGCGTGCCAGGTCGGTGCTATAACCCAAGAGGGGTAGGATGTTGGCGTGTTCCACGTAGTCCCACACACGCGGTTCACGTTGTAAAATCTAATCAGAAAATTCAATACGCGCTGGACCGCGGTTCGTCTAAACTCAACCTTTTGTATTTGCTTTACAGCATCGGGACCAACAACTCGCAGGACCTTGATAGCAACCTATTTCTGTTGAACTGCAGCACTACCCATGGAAATAGAAACAAGACTCACCCGTCGTCCAGCTTCTCGATGAGGGTTCGTCAAGACTCCCTTGAAGACCTCGGAAAATCCCCCTGACGTGAAATAGAACTCCTCGGTTTTGATGACTTGTCCCGTAAGATCCTGAGAGATTATTGGAAGGAAGTCAATATGAAAGAAACAGAGTATATCTGACCGGCACGTCGGTGAGCGGCTGGTGGTCCGTCATAGCGATGGTTAGCTTCCGAATGTCTGTCTTTTGGTCAAAGACCCTACAGCTTTTTATGTCGAACCTGAGCCGTGTCACGATATACGCAGTAATGCACACACGAGATTCGCAGAAAAAAAGGATTATCACAATCTGCCACAGGGCAGAGCATAAATAGACGAAGTTTATTGAACGTACTGTTTGGTCTCCTGACCTCTTTGTGGATAACAAGACTGGGTCACATTGGCAGGGCCAAAAGGACTTTCGAAGCGACAACCAGGTGCTCGCTGTGAAATCATGAAGAACCTGGGACTATTCCCATTATGAGCAGAAACCGAATGCAGTGCAGTTCTTGAGAATCTTCACCTCCGACTCGGCTAGTCAGTTTCGAGACAATATCAGGACGCTCGATGAAGCAGGTGACAGGTATTGCAAAAAGAGGAATGCAATAGCAATCAAATATGCATCAGACTCGAGAGTTCCGGACGAGACGGTATTCTGTGATAGTCTGACAGACCATCCTGGCACCAGGAAATAAGACCCCTCGATTGAGATGTCCACACACTTGACCTTTGAATATAGCAAATGTTAGCCGTATGCCTTGAAGGAGAAAATCTCCCGGGCGATTGGACCCAAGGATCAGAGGCAACCAGTAGTTCCCAGACGCTCTGAGTCCACCTCCCTCCATCAAGCATACATGAATATATTTCTAGCTGTGTGTGGGTCTTGTTCATCCTACATCACTCTGGGCCCATGTCAGGCAATGCCTCGAGGCGGCATTGGCGAAGTGATGACACAAACTGGATGTCGACTTCCTAAAATTCATGAGATGATTCTAGGATTGTAAGGTCTACCTTCCTGTCACAGCGCACTCTTCTAACCCAGGCTGCCTTGAATCTGGACGCGATTGGGCAATGTGGGATCCGCACCCTAAATGAATTGATATGGCTCATCGATGTATCATGGTTCATTGATTTATAAAAGTGGATACTGGATCAACGTTGCAAGGCTTGCAGCATTTAACCGGGCATAGGTCGGACTAGGTGACGGGGTTATGACGCTTTATCTTGAAGATCATGAGAAAACACGCACGCAATAGCAAAAGACATGATATACTTGGCGCCGTGCTCTAGCTATTCATGTCACTAACACATTCCCAAACACCCTTTAAATTTTCCTTCCAGAGAGTAACCTTGCCGTCACCGCAGCTAACTGCCAATAAGTTACCAGCAAGGCTCCACGATACGCGCCAAACCACGTCAGGGAACTTGCCGGCAGGGAGAGGCGCGGTGGACGTGGGAGAAGTCAAAGTCGAGGATGGGTCCAGGGCGGTCTTGACCCACGGCGAAGTTGGCGTGTCTTTTGTCCAAATGAGAACGGTCCGATCTTGAGAGGCGGTAGCAATATAGCTCCGCGGCAGTCCGATATTTGGCGCCCACGCAACATCTCGAACCCAGTCCGTATGACCTTCCAGCGTCTCTTCCTCGACCCATGACTGAGAGTCTTCTCTGTAACCCCAGATTTTGACTAAATTATCACAACCCGCGCTAGCGAAGCGTTTAACAGAGGGTGTTGTTGACGTCGGCTGGTTCGGGACGGGTTGCGTTTGCGGGGAGATGAGTGAGCCCGGGTGGATTGCAGGGGCCCAAGAGACTGCATTACATCCGATGGCGTGTCCGTTGAAGATATCTGCGCCCCATTGACCGTCATCTTCGGATTGTAAGTTTCAAGTAAACTGATTAAATGAAGCGATACTTTTGAATGTCAAAACAGAGAGTTTCCCGTCAGAAGATGCGCAGGCCAAGATGGCGCCAAGTTCATGTGGCGCCCATGAAACAGAGTTTACTACATTTTCATTGAAAAGGATGTGCCTGCCGAAGATAAACATGGCGTACCTGAAGCAGAATGCAATGTATGCTCCTTAACCTTATTCCAACCCGCAGCAGCAGGCCCCTGCCCTGGCTGCTCTTTCCAGATTAGCACCTTCCCATCATAAGAACAAGACGCGAGAATGTGCCCATATTTTGGATGTGCCCATGAGACTTGCCAAACAGGACCCGTATGTCTGAAAAGGCAAGCATCAGGACGCGACAGGTGCAAGCAACATCAGGCCCACCCTTTCAACGTGTGTCCCCCACCTGAACGTTGCGGCTCTCCTTCTATCACATCAAACACTTTCACAGTTCGATCGGAGGAACACGTTGCTAAACGTTTCCCATAATAATCCAATTGCGCGTCATGCTGAAAAGACCGCCTTGTTGAGCTGTTTGGCAACGAGTAAGTTTTCTTGCGACTCACAATCATGTCTTCATGCGCGGTTTCGATTGGCACCGATTCTGAGACCGTTGCGGATGCCTTGAAACATGGTTTCGATGAGAACTCGTCAAGGAAGAAAATCTCACCAACCATAATGTTCAATTCGCAAGTATAAAGTGGTCGACTCAGATGTTGCGTGCAACGTGGACTTTGCTTATGTAATAAGCCCCCCCCCCCCCCCGGGCCTCAACATCATCATGCCGAAAACCCCCCATACTCAACATTTACTATATTGGGTATATTTATTTAAATTGAAATGAGGTGACCGGGGTCTCAAACTGTGCCTCTAGCCCCTAAGTAGCACACGTGGTCATAGAACAAAACTGGCCCATGGCAGTTTCCCCCGCCAGTATCCCCCCAATGCCATCATCGACCGATGTTGGTCTTGTAGGTTCCTCCCTTTGATCACTCATGACAGCGACATTTTACTTGACCTTCTAAGGACATAAGCGGCTCTGTCAGGACAGTTGGGAAGCATTACATCGCGATAGGAGAGCATTCCGACCTATGGGATGGCAAACTTGGTGGCTCACGCTGGACGGCGCCAAAGAGGGTGCAGATCTCGCAAAATTTGCCTGGGAAGTGTCGATTGGGTTCTGATTCCCATGGCAGGTAGCGATCAAATTATTGCGAGGCGGCACGATCAACAAACCCAATTTCCAAGAGAACTTGAAGCGGGTGCGATTGGAGATCTCGAGCTTCACGTATCATATTCACATGAAAATTAGGCGCTCGAAAAGCACGGTCGTGTTTGGAAGACTTTCCAACATGAAAATGTCGCTCGTTTCCATGGACTCGCGTTCAATGTTGGAATAATGCCCGCCTTGGTGCTCGATTTCTACCCGAACGGCAATATCAACGAATACACAAAGCAAAACCACTCAGATGACGATGCCAAATCATCTCTGGTCGTGTTATTGATTTCGCATATCCATATCATTTCCTGACATAAATTCGGCAGATAAAAGAAGTCGCACACGGATTGAAATTCTTGCATGAATGCGACCCCCCTGTCATCCATGGGGATATTCGCGGAGTAAGCCAAGATATCTGCGAATACAAAATTTCCCAGACTAATAAAATACCGTGAAGGCCAACATTTTGATCGATGCCAAGGGCCACGCCGTCCTAGCAGATTATGGCTTGGTGTTCATCATTGATTCTGCCGACTTCACGACGACAAAGATCGTGGGCACTTGTCGATGGACGGCGCCTGAGCTCATGGTTCCTCCGGAGAACGAGGAGGATTACGCTCCGCCATATTCCGAAGCCAGCGATATCTTCGCATTCGCTATGACTGTCGTCGAAGTTTGTCCTCGATACCCACTTTTTTTCCCTTTCAAAAATCATATCCTATAGGTCTATACGGGAAACCTCCCTTTTTCCGAGAAGAAGAGCGATAGCGCTGTTCTTTTTACGATTCTTGGTGGTAAACGGCCGGAAGTGCCCGAGTACATACAAGTGCAAGAAATACTTGCTACTCTCATTCAGAGGTGTTGGGACTCGAGTCCCGACGCAAGACCATCGGCCGATGAGGTTTACAAAACACTCGAAGCAGTACGTCGTGTAACGGTTGCTCCTCCTTGATGAGGACTGACCATCCGGTTAGGGAATTTCTCCGCCATCCACTTCTGGTTGGGCAAGGTTTGTCTGATGACCCTTCTTAAATATCATTCATTCTCAAATGTAGCCACAGATATTTCTGGGGGCTGCCATGGCCCTTCTAGCAACCCAAGGCCGACCAATCGTTCAGCCATATTTCTGTCTTCTATTCGCACAGCCCGTATACCTTTCTACCAAGTCTCGTTGTCTTATGCATCTTTGGCTCTATCTCGGATATTGTCTTGTTTGTATGCCAACACTTCATCCCCCATTTATCCTTCTCTGTCTCCTTTATTATCGAAATGAGCGAGGCGCCTAGCATCTCTCAGAGAGTGAATCACACTGTTCACACCATTGTGCATCGTGACCCTCGGTAATTGCGGAAAACTTCCGCGTGACCATGAGGCTAGGATTCCCTTCAAATGCACTGAATTCTAGCGCTCACGATTCATAAACAGCTCAGCGCTCAGCCCTGAGGAGTCGGCAACATCGAACAACCTCCGCACCTGCAGGCCTATGGCTTGGTCTCCAAAACGCTGGTTCTTTTACAGGGCTCCTGCCTTGCAGTTCATCGCACCAATTTCCCAGCCATGAAGTGATCTACAAAAGTGGATTTGACTCCATGGTGTTTGCAGCTCATTCACTTGTAAGGCATTGAATTTGACAGAAAAGTCTTGTACGCGGCCCTGATCGCTGACAAGTGCTGACAGGTTCATGACACTACATGCACATCACAGGACCCCCCTCGCACCATACATCAAGGAATAAGTCTGATTGTCCGAGGTTAGGGGGAGTCTCTTTGAGCGAACGCACCTTTCTCATAGGAATACGTAATGAATGATGCTAGTTGTTGACCAGGCACCGGTACCTGACGGTGGGAGAACAATCATCTTGTCCATGAAAGACTACTGAACCTCGCTTTAAATCACAGCTCATTAGCAGCGTTATCAATCGTGACTTGACTTTCCGCATACGTCAAACTTAATTGACATGCAGTTTTCGGTCCGATGAAACACAGGCCCACTTATGTCCTCACATACCCTTCCCTTTCCCCATGGCGCAACTAAATGTTTCTTTGTTGTGGGGAAATGCCCAGTCACCAACCTTATCCCACAGAAATTCATGAAATTTGCGGAAATGGGTTGTCTCCCAACGGGATAGTCTGTTTACAAGCCCGATTCAATCGTGGAAGACACAGTAAACATTGGCCGCGATTGACACTTGCTCATGAGTGTAGTATGCCTCAAGACTTCCTTGTGTTTGCAGGGGCTTCTAAAAAGTTCTCTCCTTCGCGGGGCTGTATGGTTCAACCTGTGAAAGTGGTGGGCATCATGCTGGATATAAAAGGGCCTCTATCAACCAGAGTTTTTCTTCCAATCCAATTTCACAATGTCAAAACCTCGCCTCTGCGGTGTCATCGAAGACTTTCTTGATCAAAAGCGTGCTCGAGTCAATTTCGTTAGTTAATCATCTCGAAGCTTGTTGCCGCGAATGCTTACTTCGAATCACAGGAGATAAAAGGGGAGATAATCATGAGAGGACCATTGCCCATCGGACAAGGAGCAAGAGGCGACGTCTTCGAAGCCCACTTGAATGGCGAACGGGTATCAAATTCACCTCGGTCTTTACGAGGGGAAGTAACTTTCTCTATCATAGGTAGCCGTGAAATATCTACGAGGAACGAAGAAAGAGGAAGTGAAAGCCTCGCAAGTACGCAGACCTGTCTGCTTTATTTTTGTGCGACCGTGACACCTCTACAGCGCCTTATCCGAGAACTATTCGTTTGGAACCAATTGGACCATCAGGGCATCGCTCCGTTATATGGGCTGACGTATAATAACAACGCGTACGCCGTTCCCGGGATAGTCTCGTTGTTCGTCGAGAACGAATTATTGGACTATTTGGCGTCTCACTCTGACGCAAAAGCGAGCCTGGTAATATCTCTACCGTGACTGACGATGAATTCTTATCATTAATCCTTCACAGATCCTCGAAATTGGGCGGGGTGCTGAATACCTGCATTCCGAATTTGTCATCCACGGAGATCTTAAACCTGTAAGCACTGCGCCACAAGGAACGGAGGCCATATTCCTGACTAACGGCAGGATAACGTGCGCGTCTCTTCTGACGGGCATGCAAAAATAGTCGATTTTGGGATGGGAAAGCACGTGAATGTAAAAGGATGTACATCGGTGTGGAATCCTAACCCTCGGTATTTTGCCCCGGAGCTGTTGGCCAGTGAGAATGGGGTTCGTCCGACATTTAAGAGCGACGTTTACAGCTTCGGGATGTTGATCCTCCAGGTAAACACCGGTTGATATCTCCATTCGCCTTTCCTTGTGACATCTCCTATTTACAGGTTTTTCATGGGCGGGATCTCAACGGCAAATTCGACCACTCCATGCCGTTCAACGATTTTACCAGTACGACACCCGTCGCTCTCCTTCGATTATTTGAAGCCGTGTTGTCTGGACGCCGGCCGCTTCAGACAGGATATCGTAACATCACGCAGGAGCAGTGGACCCTGTTAGAGCACTGTTGGAATAAGGATCCCGCGGAGAGACCCTCTATGCCGCGCACTCTCGATCGCCTCCAAAACATTCTGTGATTTTTTCCCCATCACAGTATCATGCGTCCACCGATAGAGTATCATAATCATTCTTTTCAGTATTCTGATTAAAACTCTCTCGCTCAATGAATCGCAACATTCTTTCAAACACTATAAATAAACTTGGCTAAAGAAGTTAGTACATTGCGAATGTTCACTTGGTCACTTAGCCATCGAACATGATGAAACCTGGTCCCAACCTCTACAAGGAATTGACTTTCGATCGCTCCAGGCCATTAATTTTCCGCTCCTAGTATGTATGATGTCCTCTTCACGATGGCATCCTCTTCAGATTCGGAAGTTATCGAAATCAGTTACGGTCAAAACAAATCAGGATGTTTAGGAGTCCTAATTGATTCTCTCTTCATGGCCATTCTATTACATGCGGCTTGAATTAGTGGTGTTTCTTCGTTAGAACACAAAGGAACTTGATGGATTTGCGCCAAGTGGATGGAAGTCATGTGATCATGAGATCGTGACATTAGCATCTTCATTGTTCAATCCCGCCTCAGGAAACCGCAATGACCATGGGAAGAACAAGTATATTTCATCTCGCATCTACCCAGACTGTGCCATTGAAACACCTTCCGATAGAGTCGCGAAAACATATCGTTCCTTTCAAGTCAAGTGGGATCGACCTTGGACCGAGTTGACGTCGAAACTGACCACAGGCTCAATCAATAGAGTTGAAGAAAGATCCAGGAATTCCCAAGCTACCTGATCTCAAGGAGCGAGTTCGAAACCATGGTAAACAGAGGGCACTTCATGTGAGCTTTATTGATTTATCTCTGGAACGATCTCACATATCTATAGGTTCCTGCTACGCACAATGGTGATCCAGATAGCACAATGGCCTCCGAACCCACGCTTTCTACGCTAGCTGTCCTCGCCGCTCAAGCTTCGTCGGCGAGTCTACAAGAAGATCCTTCGTCGTCGACACAACCCGGCAAAACGAGGGAGCAGATGCGGAAATACTATCTTCGAACTCTGCACAAAGTAATTGACCAAAGTGACATCGTCATCCTTGTGCTTGATGCTCGCGATCCTGAGGGTTGTCGAAGCCGATTGGTGGAAGAAGAAGTGCTGCGCCGGGAGGCCGAGGGTAAAAAGCTGGTTTTTGTGTTGAATAAAATTGGTAAGATAGTTCATATTTCTCCACTTGCACCCAGCGATATATTCGAGGCCCTATAGACCTCATACCGAAAGCGAATGCCCAGTTATGGCTGAAACACCTGCGACACTCGACGCCGACATTACCATTCCTTTCATCCTCTCAACATCAACGCTCGAACATTTCATCCTCGACCGCTCCGTCCCTCCTCAAGCTCCTGAAGGCCTATAAACCAAAGTCAGGGAATGTCACGGTGGGCGTTGTGGGGTACCCGAACGTTGGCAAGAGTAGTCTGATTAACAGTCTAAAAAGGAGTAAAGTATGTCCCGTCGCGCCCCTTGTCGCTCTTTTTTCAATACAAAAAAGGTTTGTGGAATTGCCGCGCAGCCAGGGCACACGAAGGAGCTTCAATCCATCCAGCTCGAACGTGGCATGAAGATCGTCGATTCTCCTGGGGTCGTGTTTGATGACGATACCAATGGTGGAAAAAATCAGGCAAAAGGGAGCATGCTATTGCGAAACGTCGTGAAAGTAGAGGATGTTGAAGATCCCATAGCAGTTGGTGAGCTGATTATCCCTGACTTTGCTTGTTTCTGACGTATTTCCTTAACTTAGTCGAGGAGATCTTATACAGGACAGAATCCCAGAAAATACAGAACATTTACAATCTCCCAGAATACAGTTCGACTTTGGAATTCCTAACAATGCTTGCAATGACAAGTGGACGGCTATTGAAAGTGAGAAGTATACGACCATTATGAAGAGTTGACGCTGATCGAAGTATGTATTCGCAGGGAGGAACTCCTGATATCAATTCCACTGCGCGGCAAGTGCTTATGGATTGGAACCATCAGAAGATTCCCTACTTTTCTGTCCCACCAGCAGTGCATCCATCTCTTATACCTTCAACAGGTTCGTATCGCATTTCTATAATTGGCGCTCCATTTATCCATTCATTCCCCCATCCAAAGTGCCGAACAACGCTGCCCCAGCCGCGATCCCCGTGATAGCCCCTGGTGCGGAGAGCGTCGGGCATGCTCAAATCTTAGATACATTCTCCCAACCGTTTGAGTTGGAAGGTTTGTTTACCAGTGCTGACGCTGGTGCATTTGGAGGGGGGAGTGGTGATGTGGCCATGGGGGACGAAGATGGTGACGTATTCTTTGATGCTGTTGAGGGCGAAGCTATGGACGAAGATGTGTACGTTCCTTATTTTAGCAGACGCACTACTTCATTTATCTTTGGCGTTATGAACAGCCATCTAGCGAAGGCGGATCGAATGAAAATCGACATGGACATGACACCTGGGGGCTCCCGGAAGAGGCCGCGATCACCCTCAACAACCCCTGTACCTGATGCGAATAACGCTCCTATGGTAGGTGTGGGGGCAGATGGTGAAGTGCCAGTCCACACCTTGCGGCAACCCAAGCGTCAGCGCAAGGCAAAAAATGTACCCCCATACGATGCCTCTCTGGACGAGCATGTGCTCAGGAGGATGGAGCGAAGTAACCCTCTCAGTCGGAAAAACTTGAAGAAGGAAGCCAAACGCGCAAGGAAGGCACATCGGGTGAAGTCCAATCAGGGATCTGGTGGAGAGGTCATGGAAGTAGATGAAGGGTTGCAGTTTACGTTCATGGCATGAAATGAATTCAATTGCTGTTGACCTCCTATTACAGGCCATCTACAACATCGATGAACCTGGATTCCTGAGTTTGTATTAGAGCATATTTGCACCCCCTCTCAAAGTGACTTTGAAAGGTGGAGCAGCCAATCAGATCCCGTTCAAACCAATTTGAGAGGCGTGGCAAATATGCTCTATTCCTTAGGGTTCACAGACTAGACAGATTGGTGGCGTTCGTATCAATCAAGATTCCCTTGCCATTCATGTCACTTCGGCATACCGCGCAACATTAAGCCAGACATCGACCAAAGCAGCTGATGGGCGTCTGTGGGGCTTCGGTTCCCAGCAGGCCGTAATGATGTTCCAAACATCGTTTGAGATTTCGGGGTCCCGAGGCCGATTTGGTCGAATACCTTGTATGACATCGAGCATAACAACAGTATCGTATCTTCGGTGACTGTAGGGTAATTTGCCAGTCATTACTTCCAGAATTGTCATCCCAAGAGCGTAAATGTCCGTTTCGGGAGTGTAGATGGTTTCCTCCATATCTTCGCTACAGAGGTCGTCCGGGGGTTGTAAAATTTCAGGCGCCATCCACCTTGGCCGACCGTAGACACCTGCAACCGTGAATTCGCCATAGCTAATCAAAGGACAGAGGCCACTGTCCATGAGGAGGGGAGAATGTTTTCGCATCAAGATGCTAGCCTAGGGAGTAGTACTACACTGTAAATCGACGGGCCATACGACTTGACGGGTACTGGCACTTACCCCGCGTATATCGGCGTGAACCAAGCGTGCAGAGTGCAGATAGTGGACTGCGGACGCAACCTGACACAACTTTTCCCAAATAGATAAGAGACACTTCAGAATGAAAGGATACGTGGCACATACCAAATCAAGTTTGGGTGTCACAGGGTGTGCTTGGAGATGCTCCATGATAGTGCTATCGCACATTGGCAACACAAGACCAGGCAGATGGCCCATGTCTTGACATATTCCGTAGCACTCCATGATGTTCGGGTGTGATAGCTGCTGCCATCGTCCGATAAGGTCGATGAGTTGCTGTGATAGTTCAGAATGCTCAGTACTATACGAACGAAGCGTGTGGGCCTGACGGACCTTCTTGAACCTCTTTCTGGCGAATTCTCCCGAGGTAAAGCCTCTCATGACTTTTACCGCCACCTGTTCGTGGTTATAGCATTCAACATGCTGGAGAATGCAACGTCCACAAACTTCTCGCTCAGAACCATCTTGGGAGACCAATTTACATCGGTAAATGTCAGAAACTTCTCCAAATGCAAAATAATGGGGTTCCAATCTTGAAACACGACTGGAAACATCCTGCTCGCCAATTCAGAAAGCGAATCAGTGTCGGCCAGCCTTTTTTGACAAGGGTACTTACCGCTGGGCAGTCTTTGTTTTGATGCTCTTGAGACATCTTTGTCGTCACCTCACCTTGTAGTGCTGTTGTAACTCAGTGGTGTATCGAAGAGTCATTATCTATGGCCTACGAGCGCCAATGCTATACCCGTGCGAAGAAGAGAATGCAGTAGTCAGAGCAAGGGTTTCTGGTTTGCCATAGGTATCGGAGAACCGACTCGGACGGAGACCGGCCCCCGCTCATCTGCAACACTCACCAGTACTGCCGATGCACAGCAAGTGCATCGAATACGACAAACTTCGGTATTAAAGTAGTTCGCACAGGTTGCATCGAAAGCTAGGAAGTGCTGTACAATAAGTACTGTATGTGGATTTCATCTTTTCTACACTGATGCTTCTAGGTCAGTCGCGGAGATGAGCGTCCAATGTCCATCAACGAGCGCCAGACGATCGGTGCCGTAGGCCTGTCCAACGGTTCTGAGGACCAGCATCTCTCCATCAAGCCCCAAACCCCGTCGGAGATGCGATTCTCATAATCAAAAGCTCGAAGGGGCCTGCCACCACTTTGAACATATTTGATCATGAATATTGCGTTACGTTCCAATGGACTTTTGCCTGTGAAGATCTGTAGCTTTTCAGGCATTTGAATAGTATTGTCCTTGCCTAGGGGCATACCTGGAAGGCGAGCATAGAGAAAGCATAGATATCGCTCATCATGGAGAGTGGCAGGCCACCGTCATAGCCGTCTTTCTCGTTCGCCTCTTCTCGGGGTGCAGGTTCTTCAAACAGCTCTGGTGCCATATACGCAACAGAACCGGCAATAAGTTCGGTGCAGAACCCTTCCTCTCCGATGACTTTGGCTCTACCAAAATCAGTCAGACGAGCGTCACCGTCATCGTCGATCAAGACATTGTTCCCGGACAAGTCCCCGTGGATAACGTTTTGTTGATTCAAATATGCGAGTCCACTCGCGATTTGCCCTACCTGTTTAATTAACCGGAAAAAGTGTCGGTCAATTTACCATGCTAAGAATATGAAGTTTGTGTAATTACAAAATGGAACCTGTCTGCGTCGGGCTTTTTGATCAAATATTCGAGGATCGTTCCATTGTTCCAGAAGTGAGATAGTAGTCCCACAGACGGACCGATTTTTGGATCGTTGCAATACCCGAGATATGGCTGTAAGTCACCTTGTATGAGTGCAAGAATGATTCAAGGAAAATCCTCTTCGGCACCTGAATATTGGGATGAGCGAGTCGGCGCCAAACGCGAGATTCTCGTATCAGGCGCTATTTAGAAAACCGTGAGCTTAGACGAATCGCCTGTGGAGGTGAGAAAAAATCAACTGACTCGGGTAATAGCTTCATGGCGTGTGGAGTCGATATGTATGCCGCGAAAGATTTTGATAGCAACCACAATCTAGTGAGAAGTAAGAGGCATGCCGTATCAAAGTTTAGACGATAAGTACAAACCAGAATAGATCCGTTCCGCAATTCGCCTTTATAAACATCCGTGAAAGCACCGTTGCCGATCGGACGGCGAGCAGTCTTCCGAACGTTAATGGAGAGGTCCTGGTAACGCATGAGATCATGATACGATTGTATGCGACAAGGAAACTACCTCGCCTTCCACGACGAATCTGCCATCAGTGGTGCGTTCAAGGCCAGAAAGATGATGCGTAGAGTGGGGATGCATTGCTTGGCTGCTGGAGGTGATATTATTCTCCTGCGCTTTATAAGTAGAGCCTGATAGCACGCAGCCAGGTGGGGAGGACTGCAACGTGTGTCAAGTTCCGACCTAGTGGGAGATAAAGATAATAGAAGGAGTGTTAAGCGACACCTTATTCCACAGGATGCGACCTTTCAGTCTGCGGAAGGGTACACATACCGTTACAGTAAAACGGACCCGCGACCGTGGTTCCTATTGGCGCTTGGAGGCGCCACATGATTCGTGATCCCTAAAGTCCAGATTCATTCTCGAACTTGAAGGGGAAGTCCTTGTGAGGGACATGACATAGTTATGCGGTAGATACTGGCATTTCACATCTTCACAAGCTGGAATGGGGCAATAATGATGAATCCAGCGAGGGTCCATACAGGCACTATGCAGGCCTGTCATGAGAACGAGGAAAAGGGTCCAAACCTGAACGAGACACCATAGTCGAATTCCAAATCAGCTGTGGACGTTCCATTGAGAAGAGTGGCCTCAACTCATCGCAGTACACCTCGCGAGGGCCTTCTTCGGTGAGCAAGAAAGCCCACGATATAATTTGGACTTCATCGGAAGGGTACCCAGTGATGATGGTAGGTTAACGTTGACCATTAGACATGGCTGGAATGGCAAGGCGGCCGGCTCCAGGCTCCATGGCCTGTTCTATAATAATACCCTGGATTGCTACCTTGAAGTTGGGAACGTCCATCCACCAGAGCCTGAGGAGATGTTGTTCGTACTGGTTGAGATGTACTGTCGGGGCTTCTACCACCACCATCCCCTCCGAAGTCAGGGCAGAGCATACTAGGGGACTTGAGCGTGACAATCAGGCTTCGGAGAGAGTTCCAGTTCTAGCTCTGCTGATTTCTACATTTGGTTGTGGGACGCGACGAAGTAAATCGTGTGTGCCGAAGCGGGGATCGAAATTTCTTCGTGACAGGTGTTTCACCTCCCCCGTAAAAACGAGATTGCTTCTCCAGCAACGCGTCCCCTCCATATTTCAAGTTTAATATGATAGTGTATTCCAGCTTTAAGCTGACATGCCAGGCTTTCGAATGCTCCAAGAATTAAGAGAATCAGATGTGTACGTGTGGTGCTAGACACTCATTTGTAGCAGTCTTTCAGATAATCGAATGTAGTTTTTGAATATTTGAATCCGATTCGCGTGCCGTCACGTTACGTGACTTAAGTCACATAATACTATTCATCGTCGCCTCGACATCTTTCATCTGCACGAGCAAAAGAACAAGAATGTCTACGCGCACCATGACACGGTCCCAAAGGGCTCCTGCAGCAACCCAGTCGCGCTCCCAGGCGCCTCGTGGATCTCAAATTAGACCATCTCAGACACAACGCGGGACGCGTCGATCGGCGAGGATTGAAGAGGACGACGAGGACGAGGAAGACGAGGAGGAAGACGAAGACGGAAACGGCAATCCCGGGACCTACCAAAATGGCGTTGAGGACTTAGATGCCGATATCATGGCTGCTGGGAGTGGTGATAATGTCAGCCTTGTCGCTCCACTATCCTATGGCTTAAATCACCGGGATTTTCATTTCAGGAGATTAAACGGAAAGCTAGCGAGCTTGTACGGTTGGCACTCTTTACCGAACACAAGAGAGTGCCATTGAAGAGGGACGAAATATCGAAGAAGGGTAGGACGCGTCCCTGTCACACTCGTCTGGCTAACCTTCGTTAGTATTGGGCTCCAACAGTCGAGCCTTCGCACGGGTCTTTGATCGCGCACAAGATATGCTCCAAAAGACCTTTGGAATGGAGCTTGTAGAACTGCCATCCCGCGCTGGGCTGGACGCTGACACGAATGAAGCCGAAGATGAACTCGACGAGGCGCGCAAAGCGACCGGTATGAAGAAGAAAGGTCTGATTTTCCACCTTCGTTTCTTTTCCTGCCCCGTTTGGCTGAAACCATTGTACCACAAAACAGCCACAGCAGCTGGTTCAAAGACCTACATCCTGCGATCGGTGTTACACCCCCTTATTATCGAGCACGCCGCACAAACGGACGAGCAGATTCTCGAAAAAGAGGCCGCAGACTTACCAGGCGTTGATGAGGGTGACAATGACGACGACGAAGGCTATAGTCCGCAGTGTTATGGGAGTATCATTTCATGGAGCCAGTCAGATCACCTCGGTCCCCTGGGGATCCTGTACACACTCTTGGCGCTCATTCTCGTCAGCGGCAGAGCGATGAGTGACGGTACGTATTCTTCTTTCCTATTTACGATCCGGCGGCTTTTATGTTATATTTTTTGCCAGTCGAACTCCGGACAAACCTCAAGCGTCTCGCCCTTCCATCCAATTCCCATGTTCCTTTCCCCACACATGCAACTCAACGCTCTGTCGCTATCGAGCAGTATCTCGGCACCCTCATCCGTCAGGGGTATCTTGACCGATACCAAGTTGGTGGTGATACTGCTGGAGGCGCAGGCACCTCAAAAAAAAGCGGAACCGGCGCAAAACGCGGCCGCGTGTCCCTTGGCGGGTATGGCGAGGATGGTGATCCTATGGGCGGAGGCCCGTCTTATGAGTGGCGTTGGGGCGTGAGGGCAATGTGTGAAGTTGGGGAGAAAGCGATCGCCAAGTTCATCGCCGAATTTATGGTTGGAAATGCGGATGGTGAAGACGACGATGACGATGAAGAAGAGGAAGAACAAGGCAACGGGAGGCGCAGAGGAAGAAGGGGAGGCGGCCAGAAGAACGAGGGTGCAGAAAAGAAACTGGAGAGAATGTTGAAGGGAGTTGAGCGGGCTGCTGGTGGGTCTCTGGCCGAGGTGAAATAAATCAGAAGTTCGGCTGCCGTTCTTGCTTTTTTTTTATGCATCTTGGTTTACTCACTCGTTGCTTGCCGTACATATTGCCCAGCTTAATGGTACTTTACATACCTTAAGCTTATACTAATCTAACTCCTATCCTCGATCACTTTATCCATCGCTATTGTGAACCTCACAAGCATCGTCGTGCCCGAATGCTTCCCATTCATATCGAGCATGCGCACGACTCTCCAGCCCTGCTGAAGGTATTCCGCACGCGCGCAGAACACGGCGATATCGTTGTTGTCACGACAGATAATTAGCCTAGAGATCCACAGTAACAATGAGTGGACAACCGATTAAAGACGGATGACATACCGAAGAAAAGCAAGTTCATCGTCCTCGTACTCCCATCCGAATTTTGCATTGTTCCACATGACATCAGCCCCTACATCGACCTCCGCCGTCGTCTTCACCGCTTCCGAGCACCAATCCATCTCACTTTGTGCATGCATGAGCTCAGCACGAACATGCACCTCAAATGGTTTGTCTTCTCGCCCCTTCGCAGGAGGCACTGTAGCAAAACAATTCCTGAGAGCAAGGTGAACACAAAGAAGCAAAACCCACCAGAACTGATCCCCACGATCTCTCCCTCGAACTTCACCTTTGTCTTTTGTTCTTGGGTCTGTCCTGATAGCGCCCTCGGCTTAATAACCCACCCGGGGCTTCCAGCAAACATCGCCTCTCCAATCTGCATCCCCCTATCATACCGCTGCCAGTTCATACTCGCGATGTGGGCCCCAGAGCGCCAGAATGGCAGCGGATCGTAGTTGGAGGAATTGAGGCGCAAGCCACGAGGGTAGATCCGCCGGAGATGGTGCTGCGCATGGGTGATGAGGAGGGGTAAACTCGAAGAGAGGAGCGGGGTTTGTGTGTGTTCGGAGATGTTGACGAGGATGTTCGGGGGGTAATCAGGTGGTGTCAAAGCTACCGGTCGTGAGGGTGATGTGAGTGGTGGGCAACTTACGGGAGGAGGGGAAGATTCACGTTGAAGGAAACAACCCTTGAAAGCTTTCATGCTGCGGGTATAGTACCCGAGCTGAGCGAGTGATTTGGATATGCGGGGGGAGCGAGGGGAAGGCCAGAGGGTCGTTTCACGCTCCTCCTCCCCAAGTACTTTCTCGTCTTCTCCATGCTCCTCTCGTTCATCTTCATCGATTTCTGGGATGACATTTTCATTTGAGGTCGGATAATACTCAACCTGACCGGCGGCAGTCATCAGCAAGGTCTAGTGAATGGCGCAAACCCCCCACCATCAGCAAAATCCTCCCTTTCAAGTCCCTGGGAGAAATCTCGGAATCCTTGAAATCCTCCAACTTGGCCTGAACTAGCTTGCTTCCCCAAGCTTCCTTCATGATGCGCTCGAGCTCTGCCTGACCGTCGACATCGACATGACACTCGAGACTGATGAGGAGGGGCCAATTGTCTTCCTGTACGGCCTCACCGATGGCGAGGCAGACACTTTCGAAAGAAACACCTTTAGTAAGGGTGTAACCGTGCGTGACGAGGGGGCCTTTTGATGATGACCAGACGTCGATCTCTGGAGAGACCCAAGTTAAAGCGACCAGCGGATAGATTTGTGTTCAACTTGAAAACATACCGACACAGCAGCAATCTCGGCTGATGACATGGGTGTAGGATTCAGCAGAGGAACCACCGAAAACTTGGCGGGCAAGGAGATAAGTATTGTGTGATGACCTGACAGTTGTCTCAGAGGACCACTTCTGAGAGGAACGGTTGCACACACGAGATGAAGTAACGCGTCAACGGCAACGAGTCATCAACGGGTGGTGTCTTGACGATAGGTTGACTGGTGACAGAGGACGGAAACTGGTATCGGGATACATACAGGTCATCTGGAGAACGGAAACTTGAAGTTGAACATAGAGACCTGTCCGATAGATAGTAAAAAGTCCACAATGGCAGGGCTGAGGCGAACTGGGTCGGTTCTTGCGACTACATTCAAATGGGTATCAAACCCGATATTGTCCATCTTCTGGTCTGCCTGCAAGCTGCAGCTTCAAGAGCTTGAGGGATTGGAGGAAGACTTGATCTATTTCAGTGCTTATGTAGCGACCACTCGTCTGCAATCAACACCTTTTATGTAACCCCGCGACGATGCCTTGGGATGAGCTGGGGTCGACATAGCAAGTGTTCGGGTACTATGTATTATTGTTATTACGATCGCACCAAATACGACAAGTATACACTATTCACTGGATCCAAATCGTCGTCATTGATTCGAGAGTTGCATGATGATCTGGCTCATGCGGGGTCTTTGCTTTGGATCCTGGTGCCAACATCTTTCCAAAAAAGTCCACTGCTCTTGCGTGATGTTCCGGTATCTTTGTTGGCAGGGCCGACACCCGCGCTGGACTGCTGCGCAGAGACGCACGATAGTCCCCGCTGAATCATTCGTGTATTCATTGAATGGCACTGAGGCATCAAAATCGGGACGCGTTTCTCGATCAGTTCCATGAAGCACCTACAAGATCCATCGATGTTAGCGAATAGACTGGATCCATTATTTTTACCTGAAGCATGGTCATCGCGAAGCTGTAGACATCAGTCTTGAATGTCGGACGGATGCCGTCTTCGGCACTCAGCAGTTCAGGGGCAAAGTGCCGCGGATTGGGAGTCCACACTGAGGTAAACCCTTGCACATTCTCGAGTTTACCCATCCCAAAATCGATGATCTTTACCTGACCATCAGGAGAAACGCGGATGTTGTCCTGCAGTGGATTGAGAAGACCGTCAAGCCATCGATATCTTTGCTAAGAGACTCACAGGCTTGAGATCCCCGTGGATCACCAACTGGGAATGAAGGTATACACTGCCCGCCGCAATCTCATGGATCTGAAAATCGATGAGGAGAGGCGGACTTGGCGCAAGTACAGGTCCGAGCCTTACCAGTCTCCCTTTTGCCTCAGGGTGATCATCGGCGTACTTCATGAGCGAATGTATAATAAACATGGAGACTATTCCGGGAACAGCGTAAGCTGGGTTGTAAATCAGACCATACAGTGGGGCAACATTCTCGTGCTTAAGGCGACTCCAAACGAATAGTTCTCGGATGAGGCGCTGTGATCCTTCAGCAATCGTTGAATGGAACTAAAGGATCAATACGTATACCTTTTTTCTTTTTAATGCCTCTCCCGGCGATCCTCGCATTACCTTCACGGCGACCTGTTATGCAAAGAGTCACGATATCACTAACCAATGGCAAATAATATGCGTGTTATACCCGGCAGCCGCGCAAGGACGCTACATAAACATCTCCTCTCGAGCTTTGTGCGATAGGATAGGCTCCTATTGGCGTGAACCCGCTTTTGATCTCCTGCATATGTCATCATGGATTCTGAGGTGAGCACGGCGGTTACAGGTTAGGAAACGGTTGAACTGACGAAGAGAATTCGAGCACGCTCTAAGTCAATGAAGTCTTCAATGGTGCGCCTGGCAGAACTTGACATCGCTGTGTTAAGGAAGAACCTCGTCGCTCCGCAGTAGGTTCTTTTAACTGGTCGTTCCAAGTTGCCAACCTCCGTGATTTGTAAGGTCCAGCAACCTAGTCCTCAAGGCCTCAACCACGATTCAGGAACAAGTAGACGCCCAACCGAGCGCTAGCCACGATGCATATCAGTTCACAAGCTGCATTTTATCCGATGAAAAGGAAATAAAGTGCTGCAGGCATACTTGTGACGGGGAGAACCGAGCTTTCGTGAAGAACCGCGAGAGACGTGTTCATTGAACCAGAAATAGGAGTGGCACGGAGAATATTTGCTAGCCCATTTCCACGTGGCACGAATTTCATTCCAATTGCTACGATGACATCATGTTACTCTGAGGCACATTCGTAATGTCGAGATGAGGTATGTATGAAAAGATAAGTAGCAAGATAAGACGACAGTATTGGACAATACTGGTTGTCAAGGTCACGATGTCTGGACTCCCAAGATCTAAACACCACTATGGCCCGCACCTATTAAAACGCTGTCGCCAAGCTCGCGCCCACCATCGATAATGGGCGCTTCGGAAAATCGCGCTACATTCAACCAACATTCCATCAGGGCAGTTGATGGACGTTTTTCAGGTTGCATAGCCCAACAGGCGGTGATGATTCTCCAGACATCGTCCGAAATTGGAGGATCCATCGGCCGATTCGGTCGAATACCTCGCATAACATCGAGCATCACGACAGTGTCATACCTACGGTGACTGTAAGGCAATTTTCCCGTCATCACCTCCAAAATTGTCATTCCAAAGGCATAGACGTCAGTTTCCATGGTGTACATGATTTCTCCCATGTCCTCGATCGAAACGTCTTCGGGGGGATCAAGTATTTCGGGTGCCATCCAGCGTGGTCGGCCGTACATTCCTGCAACAGTAAAGTCACTGTACTTGATGAGCGGGGCGAGGCCGGTGTCCATGAGAAGAGGCGTATGTTCTCGCATCAAAATGCTTGCCTGAGAGCCACTGATGTAAATGAAACAAGAACAGAACGCATTGCAGACGAAGAGAGGCGTACCCCACGAATATCGGCGTGGACGATGCCTAAAGAATGTAGATGACAAATTGCAGAGGCCACTTGGACGAGCTTTTGGAGATTTAGAGTCAGTACAGATAGATGGACGGATGGACCGGTGGCAGTACCAAGTCAAGTTTAGGTGTCCCACAGTGGTCTTGATTTTGAAAGTATTTCATGATGCTACCGTGACACATGGGCAACACAAGACCTGGCAAATGACCGAAATCATGACAAGTTCCGTAGCACTCCATAATATTTGGGTGGCAAATTTGCTGCCATATTCTGACAAGGTCGGCGAGGTCCTACAGGTTGAATTCAGTCACAGAAGAGCAAAATTGACAGATTTGAACCGCACGGACCTTTCTGAACTTCTTCCTCGCCGTCTCACCCGACGTGAGTCCTCGCATGACTTTCACCGCGACCTTTGCACAGTTCTCGATACATTGGGTGGCAGGTGGGGGCTGACTTACGTTTCTCTGCACGCCGTCTTCGGTCAAAAATTTGCACCGGAAAACATCGGAAACTTCGCCGATGGCGAAATAGTGGGGTTCCAATTTGAAGACGCTGGCAGAAACATCCTGCTCGAAGAATATTCTTTTGGGCTCGGCTGAGGAGGCCATACACGCTGGGACTGACGAAGGGGTTGCGGAGATAGCCGCCGCTGACTAAATGAGAACTTGGCCTCTCCGAGTCCATACTGTAAGTACTACTGACCCCGACGGGCTGAGGGCTTTCAATAAATAGATACTCAAAGGTCCAGGTACTGCTGGGATCGCGGCCTATGAGCAATCTAGTAAAGCCGCGGGCCGACTTCGGCGCGGCCGTCATAAGCCTGTAGTCGTCAGCCTCCCGCATTGATCCAATGCACGCTTCGGATGGCCATGGGGCACTCCACAAGACTTTGGGGTTCATGAAAGATACTGGAGCATCATTGGAAGTGGTGAAGCTCCATGTCCCCAGGTGGTGTCGAAAGAACGGCCTAGGATATATAGATGACTCGGAGTATTAGAAAGTTGATTACTCACGAGACTCCAGTGACGATATACCCACACGTACACCTACCTTTTCAATCAAAGGTGCGGTAAACGATCTGATCCCGCCAAAGTGGATCCTTCTCGTAACTTGCGACTCGAAACTTGAAACTTTCCACCTCCTTCATCAAGATCGAAGACTGTGGGATCCAGTCAGAGCCTCCGATCGTCAGGTTATCAACGCTGTAGGACGCAACTGCGTATTCGTGGATGGGCTGGGAAGACCTGGATCTGGAGAAGAAGACGGATCCTCTTAAGAAACACAAGAGACACGAGACCTACATATCTGTTTTTAATCTCGGATGATCGGTCCACCTCAAGTCCGATGCCGTACTATTAGGACCAGGCGGCACGGATCATCGGATGGAATCTGAGTAAGTATGCTTATCCGGCAGGACGCGAGTGTCAAAATCGAATAGAATTGGAAGTCCGTGAGGTATGAAGGTCATGTACAAGGTATACGGACTTTCGGAAGGTCACGGACGACATCGACCATCACCGGCCGCACTTTAGGCTCAACGGCTGAACAACGTTCAATGACCTTCCATGTTTCTGCATAATCCGCCGAATATTCACAGTCTTTCGGTAGGCCGTGCCGCTTCAAGCGCGCGACAGTGGTATCAAGTTTGATTTTGTGGAAAGGCGGCTTTCCCGTGAGGATCTGGAGTACAAAGGTACGTCAACATGCAGGCTCCTCGAAGACAATGGACAGACCTCTACGCCGACCATGCCAAAGGCGTATACATCAGTCTGTTTGTTGAGATCAGGGACGAAAGAATTGGCAGACTCTGCGTCTGCGTCTTCCGGCCCGAATAATTCCGGAGCCATATAACGGGCGGCGCCAGCCGCGAAAGTGGTGGTAAATCCAGTATGTCCCAGAATTTTCGAACGACCGAAATCACAGATGAGTGGCGTTCCATCATCGTTCACGAGCACATTGGTCTACAATGGTATTTTTTCAATCTTGGATCATCAATAGACGCATGCCGCAACCTACGCTCTTCAAATCGCCGTGGATCACGTCTTTGGAGTGCAGATATTCTAACCCTCTTGCAATCTGAAAGATCTATGGAGCATATTAAAGGCGAACAAGAGAGATGAGAAGTGACGGACGATTCGAGCTGGATCTGCACCGGGATGTTTCCCGATGTACTGCGTAACCTGGCCTTCTTCACATAGCGGCGAAATGAGGGCAGGAGTGGGAGCCAAGTCATTAGCGATACCCAGGAACTGTAAGATATTTTCGTGCTGTAAGCTATCCCAGACTCGCGATTCACGATTGAGCCGCTACCAGGAAATATTGAGATAAGTAGGGGATGCGGCGTGTCAAAAGTCCTTCACACTCAACTCGGGTCATTTTTACCATATCGTCTTCTTGGGTATGGATAACTCGAAGGATCTTGATGGCGACCTGGGTGACGGTTGAAATGGGCCACTGACTGGATGATAGATATCGGAACTACCTTGCGATTGGTGCGCGTAAGAGGATCAGTCAAGATCCCCTTGTAAATGTCGGCAAGTCCTCCATATGCAAAATAAAATTGATTAGTCTTCTGGACTCGACCTCTGAGATCCTTCGATAGATATTAATCGTGGAACAAAATCCGAAGAAATGATTCCAACTTTGAAGGGTGCACTCTCTTCAGCGGTTGGTGGTGGGAGGGTCATGGCGATGGCTTGTGAGTAGAGCGAGATTATCTCTTATGGTGAAACAGTTAATTGAACATGTCATCTGACAGATAATAGACGCATTCGCGTGTGATGAGTGTGCTATTGTCAGGTTTGACAAGTTGTATATCCTTGTTGGTCCAAAAGCTTGTTTTACAGGAGGATTCCGAAGAGAGTATCGAGAGAGGGTTGCGAAATCCATTGAAGCTCGCCCCACGAGATACCAAGCGAGATAAGGGAGAACTGTCACTCAGAGACAGCGAGTCCACCGTCATTGATACGAACAGATGACTTTCAACTTTCGTGCGAGGCTTTTACGGCAACGATACGTGAATGAATGGTTATCATGATGTTTGTCCTGCTGACCTCAAGATCACGATATATAGTGGCAATCTGCTGAAGTGTTGTGATTTTGCATTCCCTGCGGCCTATTTCGGGGTAGACAATCGAAACTAGTAGTGTGCCTTTTCATTAGCATCGTTCGCTGTCCCAGCAGGGTCTTCTAAATTGTCACCTGCTGACCAGCCTTCATCCTATCCATCTCTTGATATCACATACTACCGATACCCAACGAAATGGGTGGCACATGGAACACGACCTTGAGAAATCCCGGCATAAAACCGAGTTCCAAAATTGATCATAAAGGGTCGTGCCCAGGATGTTCACGAGGCCATGCAGAACTTGATGATGTGACGCAAGAACTTTACTCCACCCCTTCTTGCCTTCACGATCTACACTGTGTCTGCACGATAAATCCTGTTGTGAAAAACCGCTGCTGTTCGTGATCAGTCGTTAATTCTATGGGGCCCCAAAATGCCAATGGTACTAACCGTGGTCGTCCGAATGAAAGTCCCAAATTATCATGAATGTACGTCATGATGAACAAATTATTGTTGCATGGGCAAACTTTTGATCAGAGATGATGAGGTGAGACTCCGTTGAGATTGAGTATTTGGGGCCTGAGGCCTGAGACCTGAGCGCTGAGCGCTTGAGCGGTGATAATTGGATGGGAACAGTCTGAACGTGAGAATTCGCACGGAGCCTTGGTCGCGGTGATGATTTGATGACACGGACATCCTGCAGGAGTTGAGTGTTTTTCAGATATTTTCCAAAGGACGTAACAATGTCTACTTACAACTATTGCCCGAACAACGAGAAAGTCCTCATGTTGTCTCAGACTCCTCCTATAGGCCCGGGCGGCCTGTACGACTCGGAAAGATCAACGAAGGATTGCCAGCCTTTCAAGTTGACGCGTACAGGTGCTAGATTATCGTTCATCTGGGAGTCACAACGTCAGGTCCAATCGCGTTATGGTTCTCAACGAAGGCCCAGCATGTAGCGGTTACAGTTCGCGCGGTTCGAGGGGGCCGTAATGACATCACCATGCGGAAGCACAACAACTTCAAAAGGGCAGCTTGTAAGACACACTCAAGATAGCCCCCCTCCAACACCTTGAACGATATTGGAAAACACCTTCTACCCATCATGGCGCTTTTCCACATGTATTGCCCCGTTTTTGGCTTTCATCGTCGTACTAGGACTGACCCCACTCGCGCAGGCACGGCGTGCCCATTGGCTACGTCGCCATCCTCCTCGCGCTCATCGCGAGTATGGGAGGCTTCATATTCGGCTATGATACTGGACAAATTAGCGACATCCTCCTCATGGACGACTTTCGGCGCCGCTTTGGATCCTGCTCGGTCCCAGACAATGTGTCCACATGCCAGTTCTCCGTCGTTCGAGCTGGTCTCATCGTTTCTCTCCTCTCAATCGGGACCCTCGTCGGCGCCCTTTTGGGTGCCCCGTGAGTTCTCGACGCATCTTCCAAGCGGTTTTCTGACCACGACACTATAGGATTGCTGACTACCTCGGCAGAAGATATGCCATGACCGCCGAATGTGCGATTTTCATCGTTGGTGTCATCATCCAGGTCACAGCTGTGGGTGTGTGGCAGCAAATTGCTATGGGTCGATGGGTCAGTGGACTGGCTGTTGGTGCGCTCAGCGCCGCTGTTCCGATGGTAAGTCCTGTCCATCTCTTATTTCACATCCCTTAATTCGGCTTCTTCCTTTCCAAGTATCAAGCAGAGACTGCCCCCGCAAGGATAAGAGGTACCCTCACCGCCACGTATCAACTCTTCATTACACTCGGTATCCTCGTTGCGTGTTCGTATATCAAACTCTTTTGTCATTGCCCCGTTCTCAAACAAAATGTCTCTTGCCCCCTCTATATAGACTGCATTTCCATTGGCACCCGGCATTACCGCAACGCCGCGTCCTGGCGTATCGTCATCGGCCTCGGCATTATCTGGCCCGTCATTCTCGGAGTAGGCATTCTCTTCATGCCCGAATCCCCAAGGTGCGTGGATACTCCCGACTTCCGATTTAGACGAATTGTAGTGAAACTAAACGCACGCGCGTCAGATGGCTTGCTGCCCATGACCGCCTCGACGAAGCCCGCCACTCGCTCGCAGTTGCGCATGGTGTCCCTCGAGAAGAAGAGCAGACGAACAAATTCGTGCGGCAGGAGGTCGAGGACATACGCGCGAATGTGGAGTATGAAAGGACCTTGAAGGCGGGATGGGTGGATTGTTTCAAGCCCCGCAATAAAACTTTATATCGGACGATGCTAGGTGCGCGCTCTCCCATCTCTTACCTCGTCTCTCAAATTAAAAGCCGACCAGGAATGACCCTACAGAGCTTCCAACAACTCACGGGTGTAAACTATTTCTTCTACTACGGCGCGACGATCTTTCAGTCTGTCGGCATTGCGGACTCGTACGTGACGCAGATTATATTAGGGGCCGTGAATGTGGTCTGCACATTTTTCGGTTTATATGTCATGCAGCGGGTAAGTTCTTCTTCTCTCATATAAAGGGTCACCAATCAACCATCTGTTTACTCTTTATTATGTAGTTTGGCCGTAGGAGACCGCTCATACTGGGCGGCATCTGGCAGTCGCTTTGGCTTTTTGTCTTTGCAGCAGCCGGGACGGCGAAAGACCCCATTGCAAACCCTGGAATTGGGAAATGTAGGTTATCTTTTTGTACACTACTTCACATTGAAAACTAACGACTTCGATTCACAGTATTGATCGTCTGTGCATGCATGTTCATCCTTGGATTTGCCACTACCTGGGCACCGTGCGTATCCTTTTTTCCTTTCACTGAACCTGGGGATTAAAAAATACATAGAGGTGTGTGGATTATAATAGGGGAGACGTTCCCGACACGCACGAGGGCAAAGCAAGCGGCTTTATCGACGGCTTCGAACTGGTGAAACTTCCTTTTTTTGCTTTTCCTTATACTCATGTCTGACGACTCTCCAACGAAGGCTGTGGAACTTCCTCATAGCATTCTTCACGCCGTGGATCATATCGGCGATTCACTTTAGATATGGATTCGTCTTCGCTGGTGCGTGTTTCAGATACATTTCTTCATCCCACTGACCATTGACAGCGTGCAACCTCGCCGCTGCGTTGTTCGTGTATTTCTTCCTTTACGAGTCGTCCGACCTTTCCCTCGAGCATGTTGACCAGGTGCTTATCCCCCCCCCCCCCCCGTATCCTTTGAATTTTTTTCTCCTGATGTCTGGATCTAGATGTACAACGACGCGTCCTGCAAACCTTGGACGTCGCGCGAATGGGCGCCGCCGGGGTATGATTCGCGGTACGACGTCGGACGCGCCGAGAAGGCCACCGTGGATGCGAACACGGCACCCCTGGCGGGGGGTGGCGCAAACGAGAAGAGGCTGGAGGCGGGGGATGGGCCGGTGCAGAATGGAGGTGCGAGTGGATTGAACCGATGAGCTGATGAAGACAGTGATCCCATTGCCTTTTCCATTTTGGAGGACTGTGATCTGATTCGCGTAACGGACGGTTGACATTGTATCTTGTTCCTACCTCCCTCTTTTGTACCACATGTAGTGCTTGAAGTGATTTTACTTTTCTGCTCCTCGGTTTTTCTCAACATCTGTGCACTCGTGCACTCCGTATCATACCGCGACCCCTGTTCAGTAGACTCAATGCCTCTCACGGATCATGAACAAACGGGCTAGATGAATATTGCATGCATGAGCACTGAACCCGTACACATGGGCCAAGATGTCCCCATGGCCCGATGTCGACTCAAGCATGCTTAGTGAGTAGCTCCGAGGCGCGCTGGTATTAGCTAGGCAGGGTGATCATGCTCAAGTCATGGTAGTGGTACCGGTAAGTATGAATTGACCGTCCTTAGCGCGACGATGCGTTGCACTAGGGAATGGACATAATCCCCTCAGTACACGCGAAACATGTGGAATTTCGAGCCGCCGGGATGTCTGTTCCTCTACTAAGAGCGTTCTATCCATGCTCATCTGTGCGGAGGTCGCAATCTTATCGCTTGCCGCTCCATCGGTACAGTTATGTCGGGTCCCCCACCACTTAGCAGCACCTCGATGAAGGACGGAACACGCGGAGAGCCGCTCTGCCTTTGTGATTACTCACCTCGGTGCGCGACGATGATAGGGCTATACTTGTATGATTGCGATCGGGGGACGATAGTGATAGTGATGATAAGTATTGTCGGCAACAGAGCAGGCCACGAGACAGCTGTTGAAGATAGAAGGAGAACCCCGGGGGAGCAGACGATAATATCCCGAACCGAAGAGGAGCCTTCGGGCGGTTCCGGGTTCGTCGTCCTTACCAAAAAGCTGCCGATAAGTCAGGGATGGATGGTAAACCAGAAAAGTTTTGTCAGTAGCACGTCTGAAGCAACTGAGTGAGAGATGATCCAGGATCGATGATTCGCGAGTCGTGTCGCATGATTAACATCTTATCATCATGCGATGCAACGGTGCCTTTTGCTCCCGTTGTGATTCCGGAAGGTTTCCGAGCTCGAGGTATGCGTGTGCGTGCGATTGAGTGGACGCCAAGGATGGACTCGAGTAGCATGGCGAACCGGAGCGGAGGTTCATTATTTCGGCGTCGGAGAAGGAATGTGCGTCCTGAGGAATAGGGGTAATTTGTGCACCAATAAACCAAGGAAAGGAGATGTGAAAGCTAAGATTGCGTGTAGGACTACATCCATGCGCAACGAAAGCAGCGAGGCGTACATACGTAAAGAAAGGCCAGGTCCGAACCGGATGCGGTACCAGGGATCACCAGTAGTGTAGATGATAACGTGTCCTTAGATCCACTGCAAGTCACCCGTAACGAGTGACACGTCCATTCCATCCCTAGCAAGCTGCGCGATACGCGCAACCTGCTTCTGGTCGACCTCCGCGTCTGTGTGGTTCGCAAACCTGACCTTTCGCAGGCGTGAGGCGTCGTCGCTCCGCGACCACCGAGCATCCAACGCCGCAGCTACCTCTGCGAGGCTGATGGGGAGAAACCCCGTGTAGTCGAGCTCCTGGAGGAGGGGGAGGACGCACGGTGCGTCGGGGCCCAAGAGACGCGCCTGGCTGAGTGGGTTGAGGACGCGAATGGTGTCGTCCGTTATCCTGGCCATGTTTGTTAGACTCAGGGAGACGAGGGACGGGACGGCCTGGAGGCAGTCCCAGAGCTGGCGTTCGGAGAGGCGGACGCCGTTGAGATAGAGGCGCTGAAGGACGCACGACGAGCGGATGATCAGGGAAACGAAGCTCCAGGGGGAGAAGGTGTTGCCGGTAACGTGGAAGGAAAGGTCGGATGCGCTGGGGAGAAGGAGGGTGTCGAGGAGCTCAGAGAGGGGCGTATGGGTGAAGCTGATGACGGTGAGGGAGACGAGGGAGGGCGCGAGGATAGGGACGGGGTTGACGACGTCGGAGCGGGTGATGTCTTCGAGAGTGCAGTGGGTAAGGTTGGGGAAGGAGGCGAGGACGGAAAGACATTCCTGGACGGTTGTGGGGCTGAGGTGGAGATGGGTGATTTGATGGTGCGGGAGGGAGATGGCGTGTGGGGGGAGGTTGCGGAGCGAGACGCGTGTGAGGTGGGGCGCGCTGAGGAAAAAGTGGAGTGGGGAGGTAGGGACGGAGTCCGCCTTGATGGACGCGGAGGTGAGGAGGGGAACGCTAGTGGGGACGAGGTTGCAAAAAGACGTGTGTTGTGGGAAGAAGAAGGGGACGTCGAGATCGATGGTGCGCCACCGCTTTGAGCAGGCCGCGAGGACGTCCATGAGAGGGACGGCGTGCACAGGGGCCGCTTTCGCGACGTGCATGGTTATGGAAAGCGGGAGGTGACCTGATCGGGAAATCCACTCGTGGAGAAGGTGGGCATGGTACTCGGTGAGAGAGGGGGTGGAAAGGTGGACGGTGTTCCAGAGCCAGGGCATCGACCACGCGAGGTTGCGCCAGGCCGTGCAGACAGAGCCCAGAACAAGAGGCGTTCCGGGTCCCCAGCCGACGCGGTCAGCGGGGAAGCAGGTAGTGAATATCTCGGAGCATATTTCGACGGGGAGGGCGAGCATAGGGGAGCACTGTCGGTTGACATTTCGTTTGAGCGGGACGCGGCGCTGGATGAGGGTGGCGAGGAGATGCTCGACGCGGGTGATCTCGTGCTCTAGCTCTGCAAGTTCAGCGCGCGGATCGTTGGTTAGGCAGGGGGCCATGGCAGAAGAAGTTCATGATTAACCCCTCATTTATATATAGTTCAAATTTCACAAAAATACACGGTGGAGTGCCGGCGGGAGTATTGGAACTCCGCCAACTCCGCTCCGTGCCAGCCGAGCGATAAAGTTGGTCCATTTCCCGATTTAGATACGTTGCTGTTCCCAACCCTCTACCACCACGCCATGGACGACGACGACATTCAGTACCTCGGCTCTCGTCGCAACCCCCACGTCGACCTCGCCACCGGTGAGAACGATGGCCAGCAAAACATTTTCCTCTTGAGCTCACTAGTCTTTTCTTTCATCAGGCATCACCCTCCATGTCGAGTCATCTGCCGACGTCCCAGCCTGCGACCTGACCTTCACTCGCACCGACGCCAGCGTCATCCACATCGGCCGTCGTCCCACCAACGACCACTCCCACAAGATACTCGAGCATAACGGGAAAAGGGCCCTCTTCCGCTGCGCAGTCGTCAGCCGAAAACACGCCAAGATTGCGTTTTCTGATAGCGGCACCGTAATCTATCCGTCCCTCACCCTCGACGATGATGGCTGATCCCTCACCAGGTCTATATCATCGACATGGGCTCACACCACGGCACATACATCCGCAAGCCCGGTGAGACCGTCTCAAAGATCCTCAAACCTGAAACCCCTACCCAGCTCGCCGACGGCGACCTCCTCACATTCGGCAAAGTCGTCGGCAAGAACAACAACTACGTCCGCCCCGTCGTCGCACGTGTCCTCCTCAACCACGATCTCCGCCCCGAACCCATCTTCAAACCCATCACCCCTCTTAAGCCCCTCCACATCGATCTCACAAAATCGCCCCCTCCCCGTCGATCAAACTCGGGTCGATACGGTGTCTACGTCCCTGCATCTACGTCGGATGAGGACGACGACGACGATATGTCTCGCGATTCTGACATTCAAGAAATCCCTCCCTCCGGGTCAAACCCCGCTTCTGGGCCTAATGCTCTCCCCCTAAAGTATCGCATTATCGAGACCTTTGAATCGAACAGACCCACACATCCAAAGCTCTTGCGCCTCTCGCCCTCAGCACCCCTGGAAGATGCGCCGTCAGAGGATGAATCAAGCCAAAGCAACGAGGCCGATCAATATGACTCGATATCCTCTCCCATCCTCGATTCCCCCCGCTACTCCCCTTTCTCCCCTTCCCCCTATATCCTTCAAAGCCCGCTACCAGATGTCACCGGATCGCCCTATTCCTCGCCACGTGTACATCATTACTGGGAGGACAACTTTGATCCTGCCGTGAAACACGCGGCCTCATTATCCCTCGAAGACGAAGAGGCGCCAGAGGAACCAAACCTGCTAATGAGCCGGGCCAACAGCCCCTTCCCGCTGGTGCAACCAAGCGGAGACGCCAGCAGCAAAGACCCCGTTGACCGATCGCGCTCGACATCTCCTATGGATCTGGCGAGCCCGTCTCCCGTCATCAACTCGATTATAGACCTGCCTCTTGAGGAACCAAGCATTATCGGTGGGTGGCCTGGCTCCCCGTCGCCACCGTCGCCTGCACCACAGGCAGAAGGCGAACTGGTCGTCGAGGAGGAACCCCTCGTTGAATCGCCGCTCCAGTCTGCTCCAGGCGCTATGAGCTTGGACGCCATTTGTTCTTCTGAGCCGTCCCCTCAGCCTCAGGCCCAGGAACAAGAGGCTGAGGAGTCCAACAAGGAGTTGACCCCGACGACGACGACTCCTTTAAAGCCATCGGAGGATCAGGTAGAGATAGAGGATGATGTGGCGCCCGCACCACCACCTCCGGCTGCTGAGACAACGCAGACGGCGACCACGGCGGCATATGCGGAGCTGTCCGCTTTGAAGACGAGTCTCGAAAAACTCCAGGTATTTTCGCCCGAGTCCTTGGCACGGTTCTCAACTCAACTTACTCTCAAACTTTACTCTTACCAGGTCGACGTGGCGAAGCTGCAGACCGACAAACGCAAGTATCGCTTGCGTTTCAACGATAACTTCCACATCCTGACGGATCGCCTGCGCGCGATGGACGACCGCGTGGGCGACGTGAGTGCGCAGTATAGTGGGCTGGCGGAGCGCGTGGATGGCGCGGCGGAGGTGGATATTCCGGAGCTGCAGGCGCAGGTGGAGGGGTTGAGGGAGATGGTGGAGGGATTGGGGAAGGCGGGTGGTGCTGGTGACGAGGAGGAATCAGAGGAAGAGAAGGAGAGGCAGGAGGTGAAGCTCAATGGGGAGGTGAGGGAGAGTGTGGAGATATTGCGGGAGCTCGTCGCTGGTGGGTTTATTCGTTTTGTGTGATGGGACCGTTGACCATGAGTATGGGGTTTTTCATCTTCAGAGATGAGGAACTTGAAGGAAGCGACGCACAAGCATATGACGGCGGAGCTGGACGCTGTCCGTGTCGCAAGGGACGAAGCGCTTGCGACGATCAGGGAACATGTGGAGAAGCAGGTATGTATGCTTTTGCTGCCTCCGGTGATGGAAGCGTGGTTGTCTGAACGTACCCAGACGAGCGCTGTGTCTCCGTCTCCTGTGTCCTTGCGGTTGAAGAGGAAGCGTGAGGACGACGGCGACGATGAGGAAGAGGCTGATGGCGCTGAGCCTGAGGATAGGGGCCAAGATCAGGCCTTGAATGATGATGCGCTGGAGGCAGACGTTACGATGGCAGACACGACGATCAGCCCTCCTTTCAAATCTACGTCCACGCCCGCGGTCACTCCGCTCAATCTTGAAGAGATGCTGATGTCAATCGACCTGCCTTCCCCTCCTCGTTTGTCTGAGTGTTGCCGTTCCGGCTCCGGAAGGCGGGAACGTACCCGCAAACGCGCGAGGAGGATCGCCGCTGTCGCAGTTCAGACCGCTACCGCTGTGACTGTGGGCGCGATTGCGACGTGGTCGGCGTTGGCCTTCAGTTGAGCCCTCTTTTCTGTTGCTCTGTGTCGAGAGTGTGCGTGTGTGGGGGGAAAATTTTTCGAGAGCCCCCTGTGCCATTATCGTGGAGGTTTGTGCCTTCTCTTCCAATTTTCAAACTTTTTTTTTTCGACCTGGGGACATGGTTGTATTGTATGTGCGTATGTGACTCCTTTTAACTCTTGCCCAATGTTGTTGTAATTTGTAGCATGCGCTGTATGTGTATTGTGCTTCCTTTAGTGGGCTCCATTTGTGCCATTATTATTCTCATGTATCTCTATAGTTCTCTATCTTAAATGAAATAAGTTTCCCTCAGAAGTCCGGAACTCCTTAGCCTCGAGCGTGGAGATGCAGGGTTGGGATAAATATTAGCATTACATAGATTCCTGGAAAAACAAAACAGAAAAAATAAAACGCGAGTCAAGAACGTCATCATCAGTTTTCATGGGTGTCATTGACCACCACCGCCTCCGTACTTCTTCTTCATATCTCTCGCCAAAGCGCGCAGCATAGCGGCCGTCACCACGGGGTCTGCCACAGATGCTTCTGAAGGAGCGAGCGACGTAATTGTGGGTGTCGGAGACGGAGTCGACCGACCGTTGAGGTACGGTGATGCCGATGGAGGGGTCGCAGCTCTTGTATCTCCGACGTCTAGGAGAGACTCGGTAGGTGAGGATAACCGTGGGCGTTTTGAGTGACTTCTGAAAGCAAGGAAGGATCAGCCAATGTACAGGCACGCATGAAACTAGATTCCCCACCTCGACAACTCTGTGTCAACAGAGACACTCCTCCGTTTCGGCGAGCGCCTTACGCTCATATGCAGTGTCTGGCCGAGACTCTTCTGATGAGGCTGATACACCAGCTGGTGGGCTTCCACCGCCGCCCGGATGTCCGTGTTCGCGATGTAGAATTTCGCGTGATGATCCCGGACTAGGCGGGTCTCGGCCTTGCATTGAAAGAGCTCCCACAGATGGTCGAAAAACGCACGGGCCGGGAAGTCTGTCCCATTACGGAGGTGAGAACTAGGGATACAGGTAGGGAAGGCCAGGGAAGCAGGCCGACAGACCTTGGCCGATGTTCTGATGAGACTGGAGATTGATGACGATATTGTCTAGGCTGGATCCCAGTCCAGTGTTTGAGAGCCATGTGAGAGCAGATTGGTAGGCAGAACTAGGGGGAAACGATTGAGATATCTGTGGGAAGTTATATCTGGTAATAATAAGGCTCACTCGTTATCTCCCACATCTCCGCCATTAAACCCTGGCACCTGGTCGGGGGCATTTGCTGAGACAAGGGTAAAAACTGATCCAGTGGCGTGATTTAGTAGGTCTACAGCCCCCTGTATTAATTGACCAAAAAGATGCCAGTCGACTATTGGGGATGTTGGTATGGGGATTCTTGAAACACCAAATTGCAAAAAACCTCACAATATCCGTTGATGGAACAATTCTCGACCCACTCGGATATGAACGCCGTGAACAAGGGTTGGAACAATTTAAAAATGCCTTGATGTGTTGCGTCATCAAACAACATACTGAGCAGAAACGAGAAAGCATACCCCGAATGGTCAGAGGCCGAACAAGTTTCCCTTCCAGGTCTAGAGGTAGGGCTTTGATTACGTCTGATAGTTTGCCATCGAGATCCTTGGTGGCAGCGGTGATGGAGAAGACATGACTACTCTGTATTGAGTGCTCTTTGACAAGCTTTTGCACCTGTTCATAAATGAGGAGTGTTTTCTCCGACTATCACTGACGAGACGCACCATGCCATCAAAGTCAGACACAGCTTTCACTTGCTCCTGCTCTGTCCACGATATTACCAAAAGGCACGGAGAAAAATGCCGTTTGGGAGGGAACGCCTTCACAATGTCACGAAGACGTGCGGTGTCATCCAGAATACGAAATTTCCTTTGTACCACCCTTTAGTATATGCTCAGCTGAAGGGCCAAAAAAAAAAACTAACTTTTCCAGCTCATCTGTGATCCCTCCCAAAGGCGTACTCTCGAACACGATGAGGCCAGGCGATTCGAAGTCGATAGCATGATCTTTCGCCTTCATCAGCGGAATCGAAAAGATTGCCTCTGAAACCCAATCTCCAGAAGCTGGAACATCAAACTTCCGTTCCATCCAAATCGCTGTGGCGTCGCTCTCGGGATTCGTCGACAACCAAAGACGCCACGACGGATGCACAGTGGCGCCATCGAGTCTTGACTTGATATGGTCTCTGAAGACGTTGAGTAAAGAGCCTTGTGCCCACCGGCGTTCGTGCTCTTCGTGGTTCTGGACGGGAAATGATGAATAAGCCCAAGATTCCTCCCGTCGAAGAAGAAATGACAAAGAGTCATGGGAGGCGGAAAGAAACGGTTATGCACCTCTTTGAATCGCTGAGCAAGCTGTTCATCTGTCCGCGGCGGTTGATAAGTACTGGATGTTCGCCGCCGAGCACGCTTCCTCTGCGGAGAATCGACGGGAGTCGTTGTACCCGATGATATCCTGCGCTTGTTGCTGGAAGAGGATCCCAACGAGTGCCGCTGTCGCTTGATCTTCTGGCTATAGTTCTCGCTCTGTTGGCACGCTTCATGCCAAGCAGCTCGTTTGAAAAAGGCTTGATGCCATTGCCGGAAGGAAGACTTGACAAGAGTAGACCGTTGGAGAAATTGGTCCATCTTGGCATCTGCATCTGCATCATCTAATGGCGGTCTCTCAGGTGATTTTCCTTTGCCGTTGGTGACGCTGGTGGTAGACAGATCTGCCGCGCTAGACTTAAGCTTGCGATTTGGTGGTGAGAAATTAATGGTGGACGTCCGCGATACCGTCGGCGTTTGGAGAAATATGGGGCTCAGAATTTCCTGGCTGGGTCTTGGTGACAGGGCTGCCAATAAATTGCTTTTGAGGTTGATTGAAGGAGTCGGAGGCATTTGGAAACTGACACTCGGTGTTGGTGGGAGGGAGATTGGTTTAAGTTTTGGTAAGGGAGGGGGTTCCCTTGGAGTAGCAGGTTTGGGCTCCTGTGCAGAATTTGACAATGGGTTAGTGTTAATCCTTGGCAAAACTGGAGGTGTTTTGGACTTTCTCCCTGTCGGAGGAGGCATTGATTTCTTCGAAGAAGAGGGAAATATGAGAGGTGTTGACGTCGCGGCGGTTGCGGCTGACGAAGCATCGAAAGCGAGGGAGGTTGCACTGCGACGTAAATGTAGCTGCGATGTCGAGGGTGAAGATCCTGCTTTCGGTGCGAACACTGGGGCGTTGACGTTCAACGTTGCGGTGTTGATAATAGGGGTGGATATAGACGATTTTGACGGCTGGGCTCCGAAAAAAGGGTTCAACGGAGGAGGAACGGTGAAAGGCTGGGATTGAGCAGCTTCGGAGGATGCAAATATCGGCGTAACGTTAAGAGGTTGAGACGGAGCCAAGGTTTTGGTTGATGATGCTTCAGGCGTACCATTGGCGAAAGAGAAAGGCCTGTGGCCTGCATTTGAAGCAGGGATAAGAGAGGAACTACTTGGAGCTTCCAGGGGAGCTTGGATGGTGGATGACGCAGGAACTTTGTAGACGAACTCGGATTGTGTGGTACCGAAAACTGAGCCCGATGATGATGAAAATGCCAACCCCCCGAAGGGCGACGGTGTGTTGAAGACATTAGGTGTCGTTGCAATGGAGGAAAAGGCTGTGGCCTGGGGAGGACGGGACGTTTCGAACGCTGCAGCACCTATCACTGATGCGGTCGGCTGTTGGCCAAAGGCTGAGGGCATATCTGTCTTGATCGGTGAGGGTTCAGCTTCAAAGTTTTCTAGTTGCTCTTCATGTTCGAGTTCGTCATGCATGGCTTCATCATCAATATCATCATAGCCATCTGCGGAACCTCCCAAGCTTGAGACGCCGTTAATGATGTTTGGTATAGTCAAATCTCCTCTGATGCTTTCGATATCGTCGATGGCATCTACGCCAAAATGTCGCTCCAGAATGCAGGCCACCAGATAAATCATCACGAGATTCCCTTGTTCTCGGAGAACGTTGGCGAGATTTCCAAATATTGCCATGCCTTCTGCATCGACTACCAGGCTCGAAGTCTTTGTGATTGGAGCGCTTTTCCGTTGCACATGCAGGCGAAAGTCCGTGGTGAGTTTGAAAACTGGATGGGAGAGGATGTGTTCTGGAATATCGTCATGTCTTTCCCTCTGATCCCGGATATGAATCAGCCTATGATACACGCGCATTTCGAGTTCGGTGGGTGATTCGTAACGCCCACGCTGTTCTTCATAGAACTCTTTTAAACTTTGCAGCGCTATCAAGATGGGCATCAGAGTGGATTTAAGAGTCATAACAAGACAGATGCGGACTGTTCATGAGCTGTTGTTCCTCTAGAGCGACTGAAAAAGATTCCCGGTTTCGTTCGAAATGCAACGCAAGTATGTGAAACCGCGCACAGCGGTCATGACACTCGATGGCAGCATGTCCATAGCTATGTTGCATCGTGAAGTCGTTTCTGACGGCTCTGGAGCGATCTCGGATGAAGTTGAAGGTGGGCGAAAATCCGCCTCTTGGGAGAAGATCGTGAAACAGATAGTCGAGGGTTCTCTAGAGGCGATGGGTTATCAAGAGGGATTGAATGAGATCATCTTGAAGCTCCACCTTGAGGACTTCAGGGGGGCGCAAGTCTGAAGGCAGAGTTTTGTCCCCTGCTGCACGTTCATACATCTTGACGGCTCTCTTGTGGTCTATTCGTTTCGTGCCGGGTATCTGGAGAGGACATCACGCATATTTGACGCAAAAAATACAAGGCAAGAAAGTCAACTCAACGTACAACTTCCCATTCGAAGAGATTGTTTTCTCGCTCCCTTCGGTAGCGCTCAAAGCGAGGACACATATCCATGCAAGTTCCAACGACGCAAATCGCGTCCTCTAGTCTCTTGGGGATGTTGGGGTCGTCCATCTTCCCTTCAGCTATTGCCTTCTTCCTCTCAACTTCACGCGCTTTGACCAACTAATAGGTGGCATCAATAGCCGGTTAGCTGGCATGTAGGCCCTAAGTACGCACCTCTTGCCAAAACTTGTCACGCTCCTCTGCTGTCTCGAAGACTGGTTCTTCAGGTTCCACCACTCTGACTTCTCCTTCATCTGCCACCGTTTCGTCCATCTGAGCATCAAGAACACTATTTCCTCGCTCAGAGGGGTTGCGTGGTGCGTGAAGGGACACGTTGTGAAATTTTCCTCGGCCCCCGCGAATTATGCCTCTCACACCACGTCCTCCTCTATGACCACCACGCTCCCACCTCTCTCCGTCACTGTGGTATGGTGTGCTGTTCCCACTTCGTTGGCCGTTCTCGCCTGCGACCCATTGTTTGTTTCGCGTATGCGGTTGTCTCGGTCTTCCAGGATCATGTATGCCGTTCGTCCGCACACGACCATGGCGCACTGTAGTGGCAGACTCCATGATCACCGAGATACCGAGTCCAGTAAGATGAATGGTCGAGTCGAGGGTCTTGTTGTTCTGAGAGAGACGTAAGCAACATGTATCAACAACGATCAACATCACTGCCAGTCAGCAAGATCCATGCGCTCAGTGCTCTACCATTCCACCATGGCTGATGAGGTGTGCGGAATATGCGTGGCTGCGTTCTGTAACGTTTTATCAGGAATCTGTCTTGACTTTGTTTCTATCCGTACGCAAAACCTTCAAGCCGTCGCCCCCTAACACTCCCCTCCTGTATACTGTCAGGCCATCCATGCACCGAAGATCTATGCCGTTGCAACTGCAGAATGAAGAGCAGAGGGGAACTTACGAACCATGAACGAGAGCCATTGATATCTGCGAGGCAAACCGAACCTACTATGCAACCACCCATGCTCATTCACCAACCGGAGGAGCGGGCCACCGCGTCGTAACATGGAGTGTTCCAGAACTCCTTGTGAGTTGTTCTTCCATTTTCGTTTTTCCAGCGAATCAACATCTAGGTATCTCGCAGCGATACCTTGAGTGCTACAATCGCGGACCTTTCAATCTTCTGGGTGCAGTTGTGTCAGGCAGCCTCACTGTCGCAAGAGCTGTTTTCCTCTCAATCTGCGATATCCATGTCATTTACCTGTATACGGTAAAATATAAGGTTATAATTGACTTCAATATGACAGTTGGAGCCGTTCACCAGTCACTACAAGCGCACGAACAGCGCCACAATGTATCTGCTCCAACGCATTACCAGCTGCTTTCAACTTCTCTTTATATGAAAGACATTCTCGTGACGACCCTTGAAGGAGCTACGGAACTTGTCGCGAGTCCTGTGTGACATTTCGAGCGCTTTACTTGCCTCCGCTATCATTACATACTTAATCTCCACAGATTTTATCCGAAAATCCTAGAGAGATCTTTGGATTCCATATCCTTGGGATTGTCGTAACGTTCGATCCCGCCCGTTCGCCATTCTGCCCACGGGTGCAGCGACAGAACGCGTCATCCACTGTTCCATGGATTCGCTTTCTATATTCCGGCGATCGTCGGAAGAAGATCAAGAAGTCGCTGCTTCCTCCATCGCTGCCTGCACGTTGCAATGTTGCGCAGATGCATGCACATCCAATTCCCCAGTTACAGAAGTCCGAGGAACGTTCACAAGGGAAAAGAGTTCTACATGTTTGTTCATACAAAGTCCAAAATATCTGCTAAACAAGAACGCAAAAAGAGAACGATAGACAAGGGATTACAGTAGCATGTAGGTTTTGACTAGTGGTATTTGAGGGTATGTCCGTTACGGTAACAACATCGAGCCCGAAGGAGTGTCGACAAGGGAGTGAAGGAGGATTAGTACCAAAAAGAAAACAAGTCTAGTCAGAGGTGAACAGATTCAATTGATATTGAAGACGTGGTCGAGACAGCTCTCAACATTGCTGCCACATTTTGACCGAGTCACTGCACGCAGGTCAGTAACTCGCACGTGTAATCAGGTTAAAAGATCGAAACATACATGACCATTGCACGATCCTCGACGTTCGTGGGCCACGTTGGCAACCATTCATTTCTTGCTCGCCAGAAGTCCGCCATGGCCGCTAGCGAAGAGAAGACTCAGTGGAAGTGACCAACACAACAGAAACAACTCGTACTGTGTGATCCATCCAACCACGGCTTATCACCAGCACCATCAGGGAACCAGCCGTTCGTACCACCAACGGCCACATTCAAGATGAGATAGAAGGCTGCAGAAATAATGAGTGTCAAACAAGATGAATGGAATGAATAAAAGTGGAATTACACTGATCAAAGGGCGCAGCTTTAGTTCCATTGACCCACGGGTTGTCCAGAATGACCGTCTGTGACCCATTTTGGATGACGGTAGGGAACTGCCCACGATCCCAAAACGACTGCTTCAAGGACAATACAGGCATCAAGAATTGAAGACGCGTGTCCACATAGATGCGACTGCCAGCACAAATCAATACACACAACACAACACCCTCGGAAAAACAACGCACATGAAGTCTTCAGACCATTCCAGCGAATAGGTGTGGAAATCGGTGCTGTAGGTGCCTCTCCTCAAATGCCACGAACCAAACGTCTTCGCCACGGCATTGAGCCACGTTACAGGACCCCAGTTCAACGAACCTCGAACCCAATCGCCTCCCCTGTGTCTGCGATCAGAAGTTGTGCTAGTTCCAATGCGTAGATCTTACTGTCTTGGATAACGAGGCCCATTACCGCGTGCTTCCATAATGTCAATTTCACCTAAACACAGGGCGATCAGCTCAGGAATTGGAAGCTCGAAGTTCCGAACTCACCACTCACAGGCCACTGGCCATATTTGTTGTCGACAGGAAGCATCCAGATAGCAGGCCATAGCTGCGCGCAGTGAAGGAAAGTCAATAGCCACACTAGGAGTCACTTCACGGGGACGCGCGCACCCAATCACTGCAAGTCATTGATCAGACCAAAACCAGACTCAGGAGAAACGACGAGGCAACCTACCCCCTTGGAATCTTTGCTCGCACTTCGACCTTCCCGTATTTGATGCTCGCGCTTACCCTTGTGCTCAGCCTCGCACTTTGCACAGGGTTGATAATAGCACCGGTGGTAGAGTTGCTGACAGCCGAACAAGCGTGGAGATACGCCTTCGCGTCGAAATCCGAATCTCGTTGAATCCCGGTGGCATTGAATGTGCCGGTGTAAGATGAGCCGTGGGTGACGTTGAAGGTGCAGCCAGTAATATTGTACACAAAACCGTTTTCGATGGCAGCTTCTCCGAGGTTATCTGAAGTCAGCGTGGGCGCGATGTAAAGGTAACCGTCCTTGACAAATGAGTTGTTCGTCGAAGCCGTGGTCATCTCAAATTCGCCATTGCTACATAATAGTTGAGAACTTCGAAACGAATTTTGACAGGAGCAAGCCAAAAGTTGACTCACCCGAATCCGCTCATGTCGACCTCTCTGAAGAACGTGCCGTTGTCTCCAAACACGCCCTCCTCGGAGTCGAAGTTCTCGTCCAGAACCACGCACAGGTTGCCCTTGAGTAGCGGAACATCGCGCCACCCAGTGTAACACCGTGCGACGCCGGCCGCGACGCCGAGAAGCATGACACAATAAGTCACAAAATAAGCAACGCGTGAATATGGGTCGCGTTCTTCGAGCCATGGCTTCTCCAACGGCTCCTTCGCTGACAGCATGGTCGACTTTGGACGCTCCCGCTGGATTTTCGATAGAGGTGGAATGCTGCTCATTGTGAGAGGCCGTTGAGGAGGGGAGGTGAACGCTTCACGCGAGCGGGCAGAACCTGGACGGAGCTGAGCCGCGTCTGCGGTATTGGGCCGGCTACCGAATTGTGATAAACGTGTCAGATCACCTATGCTGGTGGTGCGAGATCTGGAGGTGACATCGGGAAAGGACATGGAACTTTGAGGACCATATGTGCCAGGAGTCGATCCTTGAATGCCAGCAAGATCGGCGCCGGAACCATAGCTTATAATGCTGGCCGGAGGTGAAAAGGGATTGCTCTGATTTGCAAAAGAAAGCCCGCGAGGCGTCATGGGAGGTGATTCAGCGTAAAGTTGGGCCCCAGAGGGTGTGCGGGAGTGGGGTGGAGTCCCGTGGCCATCAGACTCGGCGTCGGAAGCAGCTTCCAGGACAAACTTGCGACGAGGGGGAGCAAGCCTGCTCAAGTCATCCTGCGGGGGGAGAGGCGCTGGGGGAGTGGACGACATGGCACGACGGTGGGTGCGGATACGCGGACGGGGATCGTTATAAGAGAACAAACGGGCTCAGGCCGGACGACGTATGGCCGCTTACTTATTATCTGCCCACGTCCTGAGGGAATCTCGAGGTTCGACTGCCTGAGAATGGATCTTCACCACGGGTGAAACTGATCTTAGAAATAATAAGTAACGTTCAGCGGGAATCCCTGCGAGGTACGTTCCGTGAGGCAACACTTCCGCTGTTAACCCCATTGAAAGTGACAGGCAAATTGATGGCAGCCGATCGGAGACTCTCGGCCCAGTGCCATGGTGTTAGACCGGGAGATAAGCAGGGTTTATACTTATCCATTCGATCGAGGACTGCTTGAACATCTCCGGCGTAGATCAATACATACTGTACGTCGCCCGCCAATCATGAATCCTTCATCGGCATCTGTGTATATTTTCTTATCTTGCTAAGCGCTGCCATTCATGTGGTATGCACTCCGTAACGATTCCGACCGTCGGCGGGTGGGGGTATCAATACAAAAATTACCGCACCGATGTTGCGGTGTAGGTATGGATGCAGCGTGCGAATGGTGATCGACTTCCATTCTGTGCTATATCAGAACATTATCTTGTCCTCGTTTTTGCTGGCATCGGCAGCCTTGGCCTGCAGAAGAACAAAAGGACAACATGTAAATGAGACCACTCAATGTAGTTTGTTCTACGTTCCTTGTCCTACCTAGGTACATGGATGTCATATCTCTGTGGCCGTTTCTTCCAACACGCCTGAGATTGACCCTGATTTCCGCTAATGCCGTTCCTGCAGGTGGCCGTCTCTCTCCTCCTCGTCTACTTAGGAACGGGGTATTTAGCAAGATACGCACTAATCGTGGAAAAAAGATAACTCAAGAGAGTACTGAGACCGGGAAGTGCAAGAAGCCTTGGTCGAAGTTCCTCGTCTAATGGCATGTCAAAAGCTTTTTCAAAAGCCCAGTTATTCTTGACTCAGTAGTGAGGTCGCGCAGGATACATCACGAAGTTGTACATTTCTGGAAGAATCTTCAACGGGGACATGCATACTGAACACTCAGCTCTGCTCAATACTTCCACCTTGTGCTGTGCGGTAACTGGCCCGCTTTGTTACCGCGAACGGACCTGATAACTGCAACAATCCACATTCTAGTGCCGCTGATGACTGGAAGGACATATGTAAGCGACGCCTCAAAATGAAATTAGGCCATTTTCATAGAAAGCGGAGGTCATGCAATGAATGGCTTTAGAAGAGGATTGACGCACCATATGGTCATTCTCAAGACAAGCACACATGCAACTCATGCACAATGTCGAGGCCCGAAGAGAACGTTACATACATAGACCGCGTAAATGTCGATCACTCAATCGTTCCGCCTGCCGCACTTGGTCTAGCTTGGTGGGTGAATGTTCTCGATCATGATCAGGGGGGGGGGGGGTAACCAAGAAAAATTTGTGCCTGTAGGGTCACATATGCATGATGCACATCTTACTTATGGGTTGTAAGAAAACTGCGAAATCAACGTGCCTTTCTTATCTTACAGGTGTCAAGCGCGACAGTCGTCTGGCGCCGCACACTAAGCCGAATATCAACGATAAGCTGATATTCAAGGTATATGTGCGAAAGGTACTCAGCTACTTCCAGCAACAAGAAACGTTCATCCAGTAATGCTTTACTCAGAAAGGCACATAAGTAATGTTACCAGAGACACGAGGATGTCGCGGTCTCGCCGGCTGCCAGTGGGAATTCAAGAGGTTTGCCCGAAACACGGTAAAGTTGCGATCCCATAGCTGATTACGACGTGAAAAAGGGTGGCGTTACACGCATGATACCTGTGCCCAGATCGAGTGTATTTCTAGCGAGTGCTAATCACGTCGAAGTTGCGATCATCGAGGGAGGCTTGAAGGCAAAGGAAAACACGAGTCAACAGACCAACGCGCCACTATCGATGTCATCGCCTCCTTGTTCCTTCTCTTCTCACGTCGGTGTCAAATGTCACCATTACAACACATGTGTCCAGAGTAACCCTAGAATCCCAAGGATAGGATTCCCCCAAGGATTTATCCTCGAAAAGGCACTTGGCGTAATCTCTGGGATACCCGTCGACAGACCTTCAGCTGGTGTTTTCTCTCTACGACTCTTGTTAGGACGTGCTTCACACGGTCGCGCGGATTTTTCAACGAAAATTTCACCGTGACGGGTGGCCACTGGGCGCCGTGTTCATGGAACCTGGGACGGAGAGCGTGTCGTTATCTAGGAATAATCGGTTCCCGTTAGTTTCTTGTATCCGATCAGAATCCCAAGGGAATGGATTGATCACAGGTGCTCGCGCCAGAGAAGTGGAGGCATGCGTTACCCTCTGTGCCTAACTTCCACCGAGAGGCGACTCTCACAACTGTCAGATCTAAACGTGTGCGGCCTGCCGGTTAATTCGCGATCCATATCAGGGAACCTTGATGTCCTTTGTCGGATGCAGGACCCATCGTCACTTCCGTCCCCCCCATGACTGATACCAAGGACCCGAAACCCTTGTTTTGGAATTTCTTTTAAACTCGCGCCTTCCCGGTCCTGTATCCCTGGACCCGTTACTCACTTTGCCCCGCCATTTTTCTCTTGTTGGCCAACGGGTGCCATGGACTACGATTCCTATGACGCCGTCCTCCACTGGATCTTTCGTTCGGTGAGCTCACTCGACCGAACCTTGGTCACCTCTCCCCTTCTAACTCCCTTTCGTCTTCGTAGACGCAAGGAGACGCTTGGTTCAAACCTTCCGAGGAAAACATCTCAGCAGGTGTATGCCTCCGAGTCGAGCCCGGCCAATTTCGTGTCTTTCCCTACGAAAACCCGTATCTGGCTCCCTTCGAAGCCGCTGTGCGCTCCTTGAATCCCCTGGTTGCCGTCAAAGTCCGCAGCGCTGCAGTCCACTCAGCGTTGGCCACAGTGTAAGCTTGCAGTCTGTTGGACATTCATTGAACGATGCTAATTTCCACAGTCCGGAGGATGCACGGGCCATTTACATCGACCATGACACACGTATTCAAATCTTGGATACTGTGAGCCACCTGCCAAAGGCCGACAAGGAACAATGCGGAGCTTTTCTAGTACGTGTTCTCGTCACTGTTGCGTTCATCGTTCCTTACCCCAACCTATATTTAGCGTGATGAGCGGGTGTTGATCGTCTGGTCGGACGACCTCGATCACATTGTTCCCCTCTGTGCTGAATTCGAAGAGAAGCTGATGAAACTGGTTTGGCGCTCTCGTCATGCGATCACCTCATCCGGAATGTCCACTCCAACCTCGGCGGCTCCTTCAACGACCGCGTCAAATGTCAACCTTAACGAGAAGAGCCCACATCTTCCGGCCATTGTGTCCAATACTGTCCCTCCAGGCGCGTTGAAGGAAGCACTCGAACCCAAAGAAGAGAGCGACAACAAAGGGAGATGGAGCTGGAGGTTATCTAAGAAACCCAAGGAAAAGGCTCCTACCGATCTGGAAAAGGGACGAACATTGCGACCTATCCGGTTGTTTGCTCCGGTATATGGAGGTCTCGGACTTGGCTTGTCAATATGTGAGTAACATGGTCAGTCTGCTGGGAGCAACACCTCATTTCATGCACAAAAAGTTTTCATCGGGAGCGGTCTTGCTGTTGCCCTCGAGGAGTGGCGTCTTGATCATGATTATGCACGCTTCGCACTTCTATCCGCAACCCCCTTCCTTCTCTGCATCTCTTTGGTGAGTATTCTCACCTGCTTGTTGTGGCGGGTCTCACTCGTGTTCTTTAGTTCTTCGCCCTCCAAATTATCACGAATATATCTTATGTGTGCGTTATGGCTTGTTCAGCAGGATCTTTGCTTACGATTCACTTTAGGATTGGCCCTGTCGCGCAGTATCACGAAAATTCTCGATACTACTCCGCGATCAAACCCCGAGCGAACCCAGAAGTGGATTCTCGACTGCCGCACGTGACGATCGAAATGCCAGTATATAAGGAAAGCCTCGAGGAAACTATGTGAGTTTAGTCTATTTTCCTACTCGGTGCCGTTTTTCCCCGGTCTTCCTCTGGATCACTCCTCGGTCTTGTGGCATGTGACCCCGCTTGATCGAGTATTTCGATTACCCGTTTTGTGTTCCTTGTTCCGATTACTCAACACAACTTATAGCTCCCCCTCGGTGTTCTCCCTCAAGAAGGCCATGCAGACGTATGCCCGTCAAGGAGGCACATCCGCCATCTTCGTACACGATGATGGTCTGCAGCTTATCAGCGACGAAGAGCGAGAGAAAAGGATTTCCTTTTACGCGGACCATAACATCGGTTGGGTAGCTCGTCCTGGGCATTCAAAGGAACCTGATGGTTACAAGCGTGCTGGTCGATTCAAGAAGGCGTCTAACATGAACTACGGCCTTCAGGTGTGTCTCTCCCTTGATCTCTGGACACTAGATTTCCGACTGCATCTGCGGCAGATTTCCTTGCGGATGGAGAAACACATACTCGCTTTGGAAGCATCAGGCGACGTTCTTGATAGCGACTCCTTGGAAGAGAATGCCTTGGAATTGGCTGTTGAGGAGGTGTACCAAGAAAACGGACAGAAATGGAAACCATGGGCTCGCGGCGCTAGGTCCATCCGTATGGGTGAGGTGGTTCTGATTGTTGATTCGGATACAGTCGTTCCTGAGGTACATCCGTTAACCTTTCTTTCCCCTTTCACCACGGTTTAACTCTGTATTCAGGACTGCTTGAGAGATGCTGCCCGCGAGCTGGCCGAAAGCCCTGAAGTAGCAATTATTCAGCATGACTCAGGTAAGGTGAACCTTTGCCGTTTTGGTAGTCGTGGTCCTCACTGGCCGGCTTTCAGACGTCTTGCAAGTTGCACATCATTATTTCGAAAACGGCATCACACACTTTACCAGGCGCATCAACAAGTGTATCTCTATGGGTTGTGCCAATGGCGAAGTAGCTCCTTTCGTAGGGCATAACGCATTCCTCAGATGGTCGGCTATCCAAGACGCAGCATTTGTCGATCCTGATGATGGTGTGACCAAGATCTGGTCAGAGTCCAACGTGTCTGAGGACTTCGATATGGCTCTGCGTCTTCAAGTACGTTGCTCGACTTTGTGTCGTTCCCGTATCTCACTACTTGTTTAGCTGAAGGGATATAGTATCCGATGGGCTACATATTCTGAGGGAGGCTTCAAGGAAGGTGTTTCCCTCACGGTCGATGATGAACTTAACAGATGGCAGAAGTATGCTTATGGTAAGCACATTTCACTACGTCGCTACCCGGTGTCCCTTGCTCAACAAAGTATAGGTTGCAACGAGCTCATTTTCAACCCTCTCGTCTCCTGGTGGCGCTTGGGACCCATCAACAAACAACTTCGCCTTTTCCTCTGGTCTGCCGCCCCCGTTCACTACAAGGTCACGATGATGTCCTACATGTTCTCATACTATGGCATTGCTGCCTCTGCCGCTCTATCCCTTGTGAACTACCTTTTCCTTGGATGGGCCCTCAACGTCGACGGATATTATCTCCACAGTTTTGAAATCTGGTTGGCCTGCACTGTCGTCTTTCCCGGCGCTGGGAATATCGGCTATACACTTCTCGAGTACCGCTTAGGCCACAGAGACATCTTCTCTTCTCTTTTCGAGAACGTTATGTGGATTCCCTTCTTGTAAGCTGTCCTCGCTATTATTCATCAGTCTTCTGATCAGCTAATGATACCTCTCCTCAGCCATTTCTTCTTCGGTGGTCTAAGTATTCATCTTTCCACCGCTCTCTTGGCCCACCTGTTCTCGTACGATATCCAATGGGGTGCCACGAAGAAGGTTTGTACCTTTGCACGCTGCTCCCCGTCGTTCTTGCGTTTATATTTTTCAATAAAACCCCATAGGAAGTCGAGCGTTCCAATTTCTGGATTGAAGTGCCTCGCATCTTCAAACGGTTCTGGCTAGCATTTTTGCTATCCGGACTCGCCATCGTTGCCATGGTCATCTTATCAACATCTCTGATTCCTCTCGGATGGGAGATACCGGGTAGCTCGTGGGCCATCATCCTTCCTTTGGCGTGAGTGACGTTGCTGTCAATGCCGTATCCATCATCTGACATGTTTCGTCTACCTCAGCATTGTTGCGAGCGGTCACATACTCTTCCCTGTATGTCTTTCTGCTTATTAAGGAGCCATCATGACCTTGACGTCACCCTCTTTTTACAGATTGTTCTCAACCCCTGGTTGATGATCTTCTCCTACTAAGCCGTTTACCGTCAACGTTTCTTCGGGGGAGTTTTACCGCTAGAATATTTCCCATGTCACCATCTGAAACCTACACTCGTTTGGACTCTCACATCTTCTAACTGCTTTCTCGTGTGCATCTTTTTCTGGACATTTCTTACCAACTCCTTGCGCTATTACTGTAAACGGACCTCACATCAGTTGCAACTTGTGGCATGCTACATAATTATAGACGACTTTGTATGTATACATAAAAACCTTCACCGCCAGACCGTATGTCTTAATCCTGACCTTTTTTGTCAAATACACCGTGACTTTGACTCTTTGTTTTGACCCGGCCCTTAACTTCAGCTTCAGGTTTGACTGTGTGCCAGCTTTGCGATGGGATGATATATATATATCACCAAAGACAGAAAAGATTTTCGAGAATGGGGGACATCTGACGGGAGCGTGCCAAAGGTAGGGTTTGATCGAGATGAAGGGTGGTTACTACACTGTGCAGCGGTGGACAGAAGAGAGACGTTGCCAGGCCGTCAACTCATATGTTTTATATGTTTTATGCAAATGAGGTTGGCACTGAGGCTACAACTTGTGGGAAGAATAGGGCTTTTCTGTCGTGGGACACGCTGCTCTGGCGGGGCGCCGGGCGATGCCGCTTATGTGAGCGTGTCCCCGGGACACGGTGGCGGTGGTCGCCTGCCGAGACGAGACCCCACGAGCCCTTACCTCGTCGTCTGCCAACGACGCCCGTTCCCTTGCCCTGGTGCGATCGGCTGGCGCTCGGCGCCGTCTGGGACGTCGACGACACCCGCCCTGACGCTCAGGGTCCCGCCTTTCTCTCGCGGGATCGTCGCGGGCCGAAAAACGCGACCAGGTCTTGAGCTCGAGAGCGCCGCCCCCCAGCCCCGATGCCCCTTGAATGACGGCCCTCTCTCCCTTCCCTGCCCCCGAATGCCATCGACCCTTGCGTCATCGGTCCGATCCTTCTCTTGTGCCACGTCAGCCCTGAATGACGGTGTCAAAACCGACTGATGAAAGTGCTGGCATGCCCCCGAACCCCCCGTCTGACCTCACAGTCGTGTCCCTGACGAACGCCAACGCCAAGCAGCTCAAGTTCTGGATCGATGGGGTGAACCGAGCGGCTGGTGGGAAGAAAAAGGTGCTGACGAAACAGGGCAAGGTGCAGCAGCTCCGCGAGAGGCTCGCGACCCACTATCAGCTCGACCTCTCGAAGCTGCCCGTGAAACCCATGCCAGCTGGGCCCTCTCCCGTCGACATCGAGATCCAAAAGGCGCAGTGGGACGACCTCCTGAAGCTCGGAGAGGAGTGGACCAAGGCCGGCGACTCCTTCCGGCTCTGCGAGGTGCACAACGATGGTGAGTGCCTCCCACCTCCCTCCCTCTCTCTCTCTCTCTCTCTCTCTCTCTCACAGGTGTCCTGACCTCTCCCATGCACAGGCTCGCCTCTGTATCCGCTGCTCCAAGAGACGGTGGCAACGGCACTCACGTCTTCCGCCTCCTCCTCACTGCTCAATCCTCGCCGGCCACTCAGCGTGCCATCGGAGAACCCGCCGCCAGAGACAGTGCAGGCATGGGTGCAGGCTGTGCAGGAAGGGAGTGACGATGCCCTCGCGGCTCTCGCCCGACTGCAGCTGTTCATCAGCTCAAAGGTGATGTTTCCCCGTTGTCTCCATCGTGCGACCGACAGTCGCTGACCTCCGTAACGCAGCTCTCCACCATCCAGCTCCCGCCAGTGCCTCCCACAGGCCCCATCCCTCTGCCTGCAGCTATGACATTGCCATTTTCGTTGGCGTGGCCATCGCCACCATCGCTTCCGTTTGCTGCTCCTGCAGTGGCCTCCATCGCCCCCATGTCGTCCGTCGTCCCCGTCGGGCCCTTCCCTCCACCTTTGGGAAGGGCCACAGCTCGACCTCCACCTGCAGTGGACCCGTCTCATGATGCTGCCATCCTCGCATGCGGCGAGCTGGACATCCAGGCTCTCGAGCGTGCCACTGACCTCAGGCAGGTGATCCAGCAGTTTGAGGACGGTGATGTGCGGCGAATACGCGAGAAGTACGGTGGCCGCGGCCATCCGATGTGGCCACGAATCAAGGGGACCATCAACCGGCGCGAGAGGGTGTTTGCGCAGCTGACAGGCGAATTCGCCAGCGACAAGCAGCGGTTCCTCAACTTCTTCGCCACTGCGCGCATCGCGCCTTCTCGGAGCCACAAGTGCCGAGCTGCTGACAATGACAACATGGTCTCCTTCCGGCTTGTTTCGGAAGCCATCCCCCACTGCAAGAAGGACATCGAGGACGAGAAGATGAAGGCTGCCTACCGAGACGAGGCTGGCGGGTTTTCGGAGCAGCACTGGGTTGAAACATGGGGTAGGGCCAACAGCTGGGAGGTCTGGAGAGAGCTCGGAAAAGAGCATTATCGTTGACTTTTATTGTAGTTACAGGGTCTCGACTAAATACTATGAAGTTGGTTAAGTTGGTTACAAGATTCAGTAGTATCTGTTACACTGCCTTTTCGGCACATTACGGTCATAGTCTGTCATGTACTCATGGTTGTCGTTCGGTGAGTAAAAGTAACGGAACATGGTGATAGCCTCGACTTGGGACCAACCACCCCATGCTGCCACCATGTCGACTGACCAACCTTTTTCTTTGATCCGATACTGGCACCCTCCGCGGCGGAAGGAATGGGTGCCATAGAGATTCCAGGCCTTGTAGTTGAGCTGCTGCAAATCTGCAGTGAGCGCGCGGCTCAAGGTGCTGCTCGTCTGCAGAAAGAAAGGACTTCAGGTTTTCCGAAGCATTGGCAGAAGGTAACACACCATGGGTGTACTCTGCATGATGGCTCCATTTTTGTTGATCTTGAGAAAGAGTGGGCCAGAGAGCGCGACATGGTCACGGTAGAGAGAGGCGAGCTGGATGAGAGCACGCATGGGGCAGAGCTTCGGGTCACCATCATTGGCATAGAGGGTCCAAACATGGGCAATGCCTGTCTGGGCCGATTTTCGTGTCTTCAGACGAACATGAAATCATTCCCCTGCATGCTCATTTCAGTCTTGAAAAACATGATCTGAACTACAAAATGACTCACGTTCTCCTGGGATCCTGTCGATGCTCTCGAAGTCCAGCCCCACGACCTCTTCAATTCGGAGAAGAAGAAGCCAGGCAAAGACATATGCTGTCTGAGAAAAAGAAAGCACAGAGTAAGTCAATAGTATACAACCCTGCCATAACAACAGACCAGGATTGAAAAAGCAGCCACGCACATATCACACAATGCCTTGCCGATTTTCCTCCATGGTCGCATTCTTCTTGAAGCACTGATCGTGCAGGCGTCGCATGTCATCGGAGGAGAGAGCACGTGCAGAGCTAGAGATCTCGCCAGCCTTGGCTTTGGATTTTTCAAGACCCATCATAAAGTCAGCCACCTGTCGTGATCTTGTAGGTAAGCCATAGCTGGACAGGAGGAACATTAGTATGGTTGGATAGAGAGGTCCGTGGAGCAAGAGAATTGTCTCCACCCAATGTCAGCCTCAGGGTCATAACGCCATTCTGCGACACTCTCATGTGGCCGGACTGTGTGATACCAGAAAGTGAGAGCAGCACGTGTCGAAATTGCCGTCGAATACTGCAATGCATAGTGGTTAGATTCCAAGGCTTTGGGACATTGAGAGAAAGACAGCTACCTTTCGGCCTTCATATCCCTTTTCCTTTGGCCCACACTTCTTTGTGATAAACTCACAAATATGTCTTGGTGTGTCCCTGGTGACTAATTTCGGCTGCCACTTGGGGTTTTGACGGAGGTGGTAGGCAATATATGCCCTAGTTATCCTGAGTGGCATGGGATGGGCATGTCTGTCAAGAGCAAGAGATGAGAGGCCCACCGAATGTGTCCGCCGCGCGTGCCATCTGTAATGCTCGCACGTGTGATTTCCGCAGCATCGCGCGCAGCCGAATCAGAGGCTTCCTCTTCTGGAAAGTCATCGAGGGATTCATGAATCAAGGTGTCGATGTGATCTACAAGAGAATCTTCCTCCTCGAGGTAGATTTTTTGAGCCTCTTCGGCAATCTGCGGGGCCGGGGGTTGTTTTCACAGCAACATGAGATGGTAAAGAAGCCCACCTCGTCATCCAAGGTGGCAGGAACCATGGCTGCTTTTGAATGTGTGAGGTGGGAGACAACAAAAGACAGAGCTTGAAATAATTTCACGAAAAGTGAAACATATTTGCCGATCAATATTCACAGCCCATATGTATATCACGCCCACGAAGACAGAAGGAAGGGAGAGGGAGGAGATATAGGATTTTTACATTGACTAATACAGGGTCTCAAATGAGATATTCGCCGTGATGTGTATGTCCGTCGTTGAGCCCGAAATATGTTCACAACACACATGGACCCCCGAAGCTGAGATGTGAAAGGGCAAAGGAGGATGACTACTGCAAAGCACGGTGAGAGAGAGAGGTAGTGGTTGGTGAACCTCACCAACAGCAATGGGCGGTATTCCTCGAATGAGCTGTCGCGAGGATGACAGCGAGGCTGACCAAGAAAACAACCCCACACGGCAATGGAGCTGCTCAGCAAGATAGGCTTCTTGAGGAGGGCAGTTTGGCGGGTGAGCAGCAGCGACCAGGCAGAAAGGGCTGAGGGCAGAACAACAGAAGATGGTGGTAAGGAACAGGAACACACGCACTTGCTGCCGAAAACCCGTGAACGATAGGGGCCTGCCATAGATGGAAAGGTGTCCCAAAACTGCTAACACGACTTATTTTTCTTGGGACACGATTCAGGTTGTGCCACCACCGAGAGAGAGCGTGTCCCATGTCAAACTAAGCTGCTGATTTTGTCTGGGACACGGCGGGCTGTACCTTGTGAAAATTTCGCTTTGCAGGGTTTGTTGACAGGTTCTTGGCGAGGACGGATTCGGATTCGATGTGATGCGATGTGGCAGCGGAAAGGGAGGATCCCTGACGTGATTGCGTGAACCCTGAGGCCTGAACCATGGGAGAACAGCCTTCAAGACTTGACTCGCGCAGTCTCGGAGTTTCCAGATGGTGGGGCAGACAAGAGATCCATAAATTTCGTGGCTCGAAAGGACAAGAAACGGCCGGGGGGGAGGGGGAAAAGAGCCAGGTCTGCAGTGGTCGCGACGTGGCATGGGAAGCGGCCAGGGTCCTGCAGCCCACGTGCAACCCCTCGGCATGTCACGATCTGGCCAAGATTGTGTCCCGTCACGTTCTAAAGGTTGCTTTTCGCACCGCCCATTACTACTTGTCAGGGCTCAACTTTTTTAGCAGTTGCGCAGATTATCGCCAAGGGGGCGGGAAAGGTTTTTATTCTCCGCTACTATGGGTGACCGGGTGTTGCAAAATCACCTAGTTATGCAAAATTTCTCCGATGGGCACATTCCCGCATCTTGAGCAACTGATGTCTCATAGATCAGGAATCTTTAGGCACTTTAGGAGACCACTGTAACTTCGATCCGTGAAATTCCTGTCCCTCAATGAAATCAGAGCTCAAAAACCATGAAAAACCACAATTCCCGAGCCTGTCCCATCTTGGTAAAATTGATGTTTGAGCGGGCACCTTCATCCTTGGGATATGATATGTTCCATTGTTATCCATCCTTATAACACAAATTCTTGGGGACAGAAACATGATGTATACAAGATGTGGACACTCGTCGAATCTTGAGCGTGACAACAAAACTCATCGAGCGTCGTATGGTTTGAACTCCGACAGGACCTCCCCAAAGAGGCAGGTGCCAACCGAGGCTCTCCTGCAGGGCGGAGACGTAAATTATGATGTGACCTGAGTGTGACATATTTTGCATAACCTAGTGAAAATGGTGTGCCAATTTCCTCCCACTCCAGTTATTTTTCCTCGCCACATATCCTCAAAATCAAGTAGAGAGAATTAAAGCCAGAAAGCCAGGCTGTATGACGGTAAAAGAATCAAGTCATTTGAGACAGTGGATGTAGCACAATAAGCCCTCTTTAAAAAGTTTTGCAACACCCGGTCACCCATAGTAATTGGAGTAAGTATATATATGTACAAGCAATAGCAGCTGCACCGCACACTGCAATCACTTCATTTTATTGACATGAGTCATTTTTGTAACAATAACTCCTTGTAGACAATGTTGGTAACAATGTTGTCCTCTTGATCATCAGGAAAAATTAGTGTTTCAAGGTTCAGTCCAATAGGATTGGAACCAGACCAGGCTGAACCGAAAAATGAACTGAAATAGACCAAGACCGCAGTCTCGGTCTTGCTAAATTGGGACGGCCCCGGTCTTCGGTCTCAACAAAATTTTTTTTTTTGAAGACCGGTAAAAGACCGGTTGAGACCAGTCTAAACTGGTCTTTTGGGTGCTAATACAGGGTCTATATATGTATTTACAGGGTGTGAGGACGGGCTGTTGTGCGCGAGTGGGGGCTGTTGGGCTCAAGTGGTGGCCGTTGGGCATGAGTCGAAGCTGTTGGGCATGAATGGACAGCGTTAGGCGTGAATCGAGGCCGTTGGGCACCAGGGGGGCCGTTGGGGACGAGAGAGGGCCATTGGGCTTGAGTGGTGGGCGTTGGGCACAGGTCAAAGCTGTTGGGCACGAGTTGGGACCGTTGGGCAAGAAAGAGGGCTGTTGGGCACGAGATAGGTCCATTGGGCATGAGAGAGGTCCGTTGGGCATGAGAGAGGTCCGTTGGGCACGAGAAAGGGCCATTGGGCACGAGTGGGAGCCGTTGGATGTGAGTCAAGACCGTTGGGCGTGAGAGAGGGCTGTTGGGCATGAGAGGGCTGGGCATCAGAGTTAGATGGCGAACTGGGCAAAGGGTTTGGCCCAGAAAAGCAAACAAGGGCAAAGAGCCTGCGCCTGCCCTCATTTGGACATGCATCATGCGTGCATCAAATGTGTCAAATAAATGTAAACACACTTACAAAAAACATTGCACATCTGCCTACATGTCTTACACAGGAGCAACACAGTTTGTGCACGATATCAATTAAGTATTATAGCATCATATGTCACTTTCTATGTATTTATTTTGTGACATTTTGCCATGGACTTTATGATATAGCGATGCGGCGCTCCCACCAAATAATAGTAAACAAGGTGCAGAATGCATTGCGCAGGTGCGCACGGCCCCTTCCTCATAGTCTAATAATAGATTGAGGTAATAGAACTATACATGGGATATGTATTCACCTTCTGAAACATCTTATATAAATTTTAGAAGTCCAGATCAGATAGGAATAATCAAATGTACATATTTCAGTAAAAGTGTTATATCTCCCTAATGAATGAACCAAATTTGAAAAATGAAGGTGCTGGGAGGTCCCCTGAATGAGGAGAATCCAATCCTGAAATAAAAATTTTTGGTGAAATTTTCGACCTATCTTTGCCCATATTCACCTTATGAAGTCCTTTAATTTTATTTGAAGGGTCTCAATAGGTTCACATACAATGATTCAATAGCATATATATATTACAGGTAGTTTAAAGTGGTTGTGGAAAGGAGGAAGCAAGAAAATACTGGTTTTTGTGTTTGAGGGAACTCATGATGCACTGTTTATCACGATTTACAGTGTGTTTTGTGTATCATTTTGCAGTACAGACTTTCTACCATACATATCTCATGTATCTAATTGTTTAAATACTTACTATTAGCTTCTAAGTATCTCTACATAGGTTTAGAACTATTTTTAGGACTTCCAGTGCCACAGATTGGGCATTGACGGCGTGATTTTCAATGACACGAATCGCTCGGCATTCATGCCAAGGACTCTCGGCAATTGCCGAAAGTTGAACCATAAATCCGACCTCAAGCGAAATCTTCCCACACACTTTTTATTCCCCCACCTCCACTCCACCTGGCTCCACTTCCGCCCAATGGTCACCACCGCTGCCCAACGGCCGCCCCTCGTGCCCAAGGCCTCCCTTCGCACCCAACGCCACCCCTTCACGCCCAATGGCCCCCTCGCATGCCCAATGGCCCCTCTTGTGCCCAACGGTGCCATTTAACGCCCAGCGCCCTCCCTTCATGCTGAACGGCTGCCCCTCGTACCCAACTGCCACGAGTCGTGCCCAACAGGACATCTATCCTAAGGGGGAAATAGTTACCCAGTGAAAGCACCACTTACTCCCTTCATCACCTCTGACATTGGCCTCATCCAATCACCATTTCCGACCTTTTGGACATCTCCTCCATAGTGTTTTGAAGTCCAGTCTCAAAGACCTAGAACTGGACCAGAACCAGACTGGTAAAGACTGGTGAAAGACTGGACTGCAGTCTCAAGTTTCAAATTTTTAAGAATTGACCAGTCTCAGGTTCTTCAAATTTTGGAAAAAAAGAAGACTGGCTTAACACCAGTCTTGATTTGAGACTCAAAAAATGTAAACTGGTCATAGGTTCACACAGGTTCATATAGGTTCATATAGATTTTGTTTATCAAAGCTTCTATAAAATGTTTTGAAATGTGTCATAAATGATATTCTGAAACAGTTTTAATAAATTGGAAAATAACCAGTTTAAACCAGTTTGAACCAGTCCTGGTTTACTTTTTTCAGAAAAGAAAGACTGGTTTACCAGTCTTTGACCAGTCCAGTCCTGGTTTCAGTTTTTTGGACAAACTACTCAACCAGTCTTGGTTCTAGGTTCTTAATTTTTTGGGCAAAAAACCGGACTGGACTGGACTTTCGAACACTACTCCTCCAGTCGGAATGGAGTCCATCCTGACACTGTTGACCAGTTTCCTCCATTCATCCATTACAACTCCGCATTTTCAGCCATTGCCTCCTTGACCTCCAACATGTCTGCTCCATTTCAGTCATCTTCGATGTTTTTGACATTTGTCAACTATTAGAACCAAAAGGCTTGGTTCTCTGTACAACCGCCTCCTCCGGCTCATTCAACACTTCCTCACTAGGCAATGGCACGGGTACTCCCACGGATATGACAATGCCGACCCATACCTGTACCTGCACGGGTAGCAACCCATTGACCAGCGGGTAGATGCAGCGTGGGTACGCGTGGGTACCGACGGGTTTGGGTTCCCATGTGGGTGTTCGCAGTAGAAAAAACATGTATTTAAACTACCAAAAAAAAAACTACAAGATGCGTGCGGGATGCATGCGTCATACTACACCCTGCTGGGGACTTGTTGTCCCCAGCCCCATCCTCCCAGCCCCACTCTTCTCCTCCAGGTGCCAGTGGGGCATGATGCGTGGCCATTCAGGGCGGTGGGTGCAAGTGGGGGCCGGTGGGTGTGTGTGGGGGCCGGTGGGCATGAGAGGTGCCCATTGGGGCAAGTGGCGGCCGTTGGGCATGTGTGGCGGCCGTTGGGCATGTGTGGTGGCCATTGGGCATGTGGGGGGACGGTTGGGCATGTGTGGCGGCCGTTGGGCATGTGGGGGGGCGGTTGGGCGCTAGAGGTGTTCGTTGGGGTGCTAGACGGCCATTAGGCGGTGTTGGTGGGTGAGACGCAGCCATTTAGGGCGGTGGGCGCGAGTGGCGGCCATTGGGTGGATGTGGGGGGGCGTTAGGTGCATGTGGGGACTGTTGGGCACGAGAGGTGCCCATTGGGTGGCAAGAGATGGCCGTTGGGCGGCGGTGGGAGCGAGACATGACCATTGAGAGCGGCAGATGGCTGTTGGGTGTTTGGGCAAGAGCCAGCCTTGGGCACCAGGTGTGGGCATTGGCGAAGAGTCCTGAGGCAGTGCCACATCAGAGCGTGACATGTGACGGGTACTGCCAGGGGTCGCGGGTTGCGAAAACATGACCCATACCCGGACCTGTGGATACCCCAACCCATAACCTGGGGGGGTTACCCTGACCCGTGCCATTGCCTATTCCTCACTTGAATCTATCTCCAATCCCTCCGCTTTTTCCGACTCCAACTTCATCTAACTAAAGAAAATCATATACCTTCCCCTTGCCCTTGATCTTCACCATGTTCCAACCACCTCTGACCTCTGCACCTCCGACCCTCTGCACCTCCGACATCCTCCGATTCTTGGCCCTTAAGCAGCCAAGTATAAAGGGCCTTACAGTGTGGAGTGTTGACATTTTTCTAGGGTAACATGTGATTATATGGCATATCCTATGGGCCTCATGGGTTCAGCCCTAAGGGGGAAATACTGTTATATATCATTCTGGCTCCAACAACCTCCAATCATCTCTGATCAATTCCAATCAATTCCAATCAATTCCATGCCAACAATCTCTGATCAATTCCGATATTCCGGACATCTGTTACCTCCGCATCTCCGCACATTGCCATCTGTTAAGAACTGATCGACAAAACGTCGGAGCTACGTCGGACGCGTCGGAAGGTCGGAAGGTCGGAGCGCGTGCAACGTAGGGGCAAGGACTTGGCTTCAACTTGTGTGTTGCGCCCTCGCTAATACGTTGGTGTCCTTATTTCGGAGGATCGGAGGATCGGAGGTCGGAGGTCGGACTCAAGTTAAGAGTCGGAAAGAGGACGGGAGGTATGATGTCGAATCTAAGTTGATATTCAAACTGAAGCTAATACACGATTCTACATAAGTTTAAATACTATGTCGGAGGACGTGTGGCTTCGTCGGAGTCGGATAACGAGTGGCTGTCGGAGATTCTTAACATAAGTAAAATGGTCGGATGTAAGTAATGTACGTAGTAACGAGATTCATAACAGTAAGTATGCATAATAAGTATTAGTCAAAATGTCGGAGGTGTCGGAGGTGTCGGGATTGGTCGGAAATCGTCGGAATGGATCGGAATGTAACAGTATTTCCCCCTTAGGGCCGAACCCATGAGGCCTAAGGACCTAGGTGGTCGGTGCGCGTGAACTGTGTCATGTGATGCGTTGGTTGAAATACCGTCTGAGTGGTTTTTTCTTCTTGTTCCCCCATTCTCTTTTCGTTTTAAACTCTTCCGAAAATAAACCTCAATATGTCGGCATCCGATTTTCAAAAGGAGATGGAGGCGCTGCAGGCTAAGCTCGCGGAGGTGGAGGCGAAAAAGCGAGCAGCGGAGGAGGAGGCTGCGAGGAAGGCTGAGGAGGAGCGGAGAGCGGAGGAAGAGAGGGCTGCGGAGGAGATGCGGGTAGCGGAGGAGATGCGTCGGGCGTCGGAGCTGGCGGCTCAGAAAAGGGCCGATGAAGTGGCCGCTGCACAAGGCGCATCGAGCAAGGGGTCGGGGGAGCCGCAGGCGGAGAAGAAGAAGAAGACGACGAAGAAGAGGAAGGTGGAGGAAGTGTCGGCGATGGTCGGAGAGGGGTCGGGAGTCGGGGTCGGGGTCGGCACCTGTGATAGGTGCATTGTGAAGGGCGTCGAATGCGAACGTGATGAGTAAGTCCCTCTTTGGTTCGTCTCTTCTGTTTTAACCTTGTGTTTTTAGGAATAAGTCGTCCTGCAAAGGATGTATCAAAGACAAGAAGAAGTGCGAGGTCGGAGCGTCGGAGGGGAAGTCGGAGGTGAAGTGCACGGTGAAGGTGAAGGGAAAAGGGAAAGCGACAGAGGTCGGAGGGTCGGAGTCGGAGGTGACGCTGTTGAGCGTCTTGAAGGAGATTTTGGTGGAGACGAGGCAGATCCGAAGACTGCTCTCAGCAGTTGAAGGAACTGTCAACATTGCATACGTGCCAGAGGAAGTGGAGGAATCGGAGTCGGAGTCGGAGGGATCAGGGAAGTCGGAGGTGAATGAGGAGATAGAGGAGTTGAGCCTGGAGCAGAGGCTGGTGAAGAAGATCAAGCAAGACATGTTGAATCGGAAGAGGTTGGATATGCCGGAGCAGTCCGACATGGACATATCGGACGAGTCGGAGAAGGCGGAGTCGGAGGGGGAGTCGGACAAGGAGGAGGGTCCGTCCAACAAGAAACAACGTACTAAGTAGATAGTAATAGTACTTGTTTTTTCTTGTTTCAGAGCGATGTGAGCGGACCCGGTTTGTCGGGATAAGCGGAGTGAAAGTCGGAGACAAGCTCGGGGGCGTTTTCCAATTCATTGGCTGGTAGCCAAGAGAATTCTTCATCAGTGTTTTCATATCCTAACCAATGGACAAAATATAGTAGCTTGCAGCTACGTCGTCGGTCGATCTTTGAGTCGACTATTTCAGCGATCTCGTACTCAAGTTCTCCGTCAATGTCAATCGGAGGAGGCGGAGGTTGGGTCCGATTCGGAATGGTGTTCGGAGTTGCGGGTTCAAGCATGGAGACGTGGTAGACGGGGTGAACACCGCGGAATGTGTCGGGGAGTCGGAGGGTAAAGGAGTGTGTGCCGGGTTGTGCAATGATCTCGTATGGTCCCAAGTACTTTTCTGAGAGTTTCTTGGATGGGCGTGTTGTGCGGAAGAACTGTGCTTTGACGAAAACCTGTTGTCCGACAGAAAATGTCAGAGGTGCGATCCGATTATTGTCGGAGGACTTCTGGTAACGTCGTTGAGCGTCGGAGATGGTGGCTTTCAGTTCTTGGTGAAGTTCGTCTAAGTCGGTCACGAAGGATCGGGCTCGGGAAGAGGCGAGGTCTCGTTCCGGGTGAACAGTAATGTTCGGATGGTAACCCTTGTTAGCAAAGAAGGGAGATATGCCAGTGGTAGCACTAGGTGCGTTGTTGTACGCGAACTCCGCAATCGGAAGGAGAGCGGACCAGTTGTCCTGTTGGTAGTTGCAGAATATCCGCAAGTACTGTTCGAGGGTCTGGTTAGTGCGTTCGGTTTGGCCATCGCCTTCGGGGTGGTAACCGGAGGTGAAGTGGAGGGTCATGTTTAGAGCCTTTCCGAGAGATTGGAAGAATCGGGAGACGAATTCGGGGCCGCGGTCGGAGGTGATATGTTCGGGGACGCCGTGTTTAGAGAAGACATGCAATACGAAGAGTACGGCAAGGTCTTCGGAGGTGCAGTGAATTGTTGTCGGAATGAAAATACTTTGTTTCGTTAATCGGTCAACGATAACGAGGATTGAATCAAAGTTGTCGGAGATCGGAAGGGTCTCGATGAAATCCATTGAGATAGAATTCCAAGGACGTTCGGGGATCGGAAGCTGTTTGAGTAGGCCGTAAGGCTTGTGTCTTTGTGGCTTCGATCGCATGCAAGTGGTACATGACTTGCAATAGTGTTTAACGAAATCTCGTATTCCGGGCCAGGTATAATCACGCTGAATGAGACTGAGTGTCTTGTTCTGACCTGGGTGTCCAGCAAGCATATGATCGTGCTTGTGCTGTAGGACTCGGAGTCGGAGGTCGTCGGAGTCGGGAACGTATATCCGATCGTCATGTCGGAGGAAACCATCGGGGTCGAGAGACCAGCGGGGTTTAGGATTTTTAGAAAGAGTGTCGTAAAGAGTGTCGGAAGGGAGTGCTGTGAGTATGTCGTGGTGAAGCTTTTCTGTGTCCATGATAATGGTTGCACGGAGGACGGGCTCAAGGAGTTGAGTCGCGCGAACTGAAGCGGAGAGCTGTTCTTGCGAAAAGACTGGTCGGAGGTTGGTCGGATTGATGTCGACATAGTCGCTATTTCCCCCTTTAGGATAGACATCCCAACGTCTAGTTAGAGAGTCAGGTTTAGTTCCCAATCGGCCGGGGCGGAATCGGATGACGAGGTTGAACTGAGAAAGGTATTCCGACCATCGGACTTGTCGGCGTGAAAGAACTTTGGTGGTGGCAAAATACTCGAGATTTTTGTGGTCGGTAACGACGTCAATCGGAGTACCGGAGCCTTCGAGGTAATGGCGCCAAATTTTAAACGCTTCGTAGATGGCAAGAAGTTCCTTATCGTGGGTGTCATAGTTTACTTCGGGGGCCGTGAAGGTGCGGGAATGGAATGCGACGGGGTGGACTTCATTGTCGGAGGTGACTATCGACAGAATAGCCGCTAGGGCATAGTCGGATGCGTCGGTTTCGACAATTATCGGAGAGTCGGGGATCCAGTGTGTCAGGATCGGAGCGGTGGTAAATGCCTTTTTCAGGTCATTAAAAGCGGTTCGAGCGTCGTCGGAGAACAGCCAAGTGGCATGTTTCCTGGTTAAACGAGTGAGTGGAATAGTGATGTTGGAATAGAATGGAATGAAACGTCGGTAAAAGTTTGCAAAACCTAAAAAGGACTGGACGTCCTTCACTCTGCGCGGTTCAGGCCAATCCTGAATAATCTTGACTTTCGCTTCCGACATTTTGAGTCCGTCGGGAGAAAGGATAAATCCAAGATATTCTACAGTTTCGGCAGAGAAGTCGCACTTGTCGGCGCGGGCGTAAAGACCATGTTGTCGGAGTCGTCGGAGGACTTCTCGGACATGTTTTTTGTGTTCCTCGGGGTTGTCGGAGTAGATCAGGATGTCGTCGAGGTAAACGGTAACGCAGTTGTCCAGAAGGTCGGAGAAGATGTCGTTCATAAAATGTTGAAAGGCTGCAGGTGCGTTAGACAATCCGAATGGCATGACTAACCATTCAAATGATCCATAGCGAGTGCGGAATGCAGTTTTCCATTCATCACCTTCAGCGATGCGGACTAGGTGGTATGCGTGTCGGAGGTCTATGGTGGTATAAACGCGTGCTTTTCCGGCAGTGGCTAAGAGGTCGGAGATGAGCGGAAGTGGGTATCGGTCCTTCTTCGTGATTTTGTTCAGGCCTCGGTAGTCGACGCATAGTCGGAGTGATCCATCTTTCTTTCGGACGAAGAGGATCGGAGCGCCGTGAGGTGAACTAGAAGGTTTGATGAAACCGATATTGAGGTGCTCATCGATGAAGTCTCGGAGGGATCCAAGTTCGGATTGCGAGAGTGAGTACATCGGACCAATCGGAGGGGAAGTACCTTCCTCCAAATTGATTTTGAGGTCGTACGGTCGGTGGGGTGCAAGGGTGTCGGCTTTTTTCTTACTGAATACATCAGCAAAATCGTGGTATTCCTCGGGTATGCCAGAGAGGTCGGGAGCGTCGTCGGAGACAGACGCGGAATTGGCGGAGATGTCGGAGAGGTGAACGCGGAAAGCGTATGCCCCAGGAGCTTTACATGCATGGAGATATGCGGCTGCATTGACCATGGTAATCTGTGGCGGGTCGGAGGTGTTCGGAGTGAGCGGATCGGAGGTGCCCATCGGAGAGGGCGGACACTGCAGAGGTGGCGGAGCTGCCTCAGCAGTCGACGTCGGAGTCGGACTCGGAGTGTCGGGTAACGTAGAATGGAATAAGATACTGCCCAATACCCAGTCAATCAACAGATTGTAGCGGGTGAGCCAGTTGTGTCCTAGAACCAAATTACAAGACGAATCGAGGGTTGTCACGTAAAATGCGACGGTCAGAAGTTCACCGGAAGGAAATCGGAGAGGAAGATCGATAGATTGTGTGATATACGTATTTGAAGAACCGTCAAAAAGTTTCAAAACCATAGGTGAAGGAATCGGAGTCGGAGATAAGTTTAAAGAAGAAATAAATCTGGTATCTGCAAAGCAATGTGTAGAACCAGAATCAATAAGAGTCTTTATCGGAAGAGAATCGGAAAAGGTCGGAGATATCAAATCAATACATAGAGAGTTCGGATTTGAGAGAGCGGACGCATTGAGTCGGAGGGTTTCCAAAGGTGCACGAAAGGAGTCAATGCAATCCCCAGTACGTGCTGGAATCTGAGGACTGCTTACTATTTTTTTGACTCGGTCGTCTTCTCCGATTTGTCCTCAGCTTGGGCCGCGCGGGCTTTTGCTTTGGCGTTAGAAGACGATTTCTTCGAGCAGTCGGAAGCCCGATGACCAACGTTGCCGCAAAACATGCATAAATTATTGTCAAATCGTCGTTGGCGTTCTTGGGGAGTTAATTTCCCATCTTTGCCAAGTTTGTCGGAGAGGGCGGATTTCGGAGTAGATTTGTCGGAGGAGCGCGATTTCTCGCGTTGACGTTCCCAGTAGCGAGCATCAATGTTATGGGCCATTACTTTCAACTCGGCGAGAGTTTTTGGTTTGGGAAAAGTCCCCAAAACGTCCTTGATGCGTTCCGCTAAACCGGTATAGTACCGATATCGGAGCGCGCCATCATCCCACTGCGTGCGAGCGGAAAGACGTTTGAAGTCCACGTTGTAACGTAGGATCTTCTGATTGTCGCGCATCCGAAGGTGATCCAGGCTATCCTCTGCTTCTCCGGTCGAATCGATAGGTCCGAATTCGGATCGGAGGATGTGCACAAAGGCGGACCAGTCGTCCAACCAGACAGAGTCGTCGTCGGACTCTCCCAAGAGGGTGGGCTCAAACCATTCGAGCGCGGTTCCTCAGAGGTACGACAGAGCGAAACTGACTTTGTTATCATCGTCGTCAAAAGCGGGGTTGTTTCGGAAATATAGCGTGCATTGTGCGAGGAAACTGGTGAGTTTCCGAGAGTCAGAACCGTCAAAAGTGTCGGGTTCCTTCGATTTCTTTTTCGGAGTTTTCGGAGTCTCTCTTCGTCGGAGCTCCTGCGTCATAAGCATAATTGCTTCGGCGAGGTTTGGAGTTTGCTCGCGACGGAAAGGATTGTTATCGTCAAAAGGAGAGGTCGGCGATTTAAAAGGACGGAATTCTTCAGGAATCGGAGGTCCTTGTGTCTGAGGTGTTCGGAGACGAGGTGTCAGAGATATGGGGTCAGGTTTGGGTGCAGATTCTTCTGCGGGAATATCTTGGAACATATGTAGAAATGTCGCCCTGGTGTCCTGCAGGTTTGAAGCTTCCGCTGCGGCTGCTGCTGCGCGGGAGTTCTGTGTGTTGCGGGCTGCCATAACTGGAATTTGAAATACGGATAAGCGAGTGGCAGTTTGAATATACTGTTAAGAACTGATCGACAAAACGTCGGAGCTATGTCGGACGTGTCGGAAGGTCGGAAGGTCGGAGCGCGTGCAACGTAGGGGCAAGGACTTGGCTTCAACTTGTGTGTTGCGCCCTCGCTAATACGTTGGTGTCCTTATTTCGGAGGATCGGAGGATCGGAGGTCGGAGGTCGGACTCAAGTTAAGAGTCGGAAAGAGGACGGGAGGTATGATGTCGAATCTAAGTTGATATTCAAACTGAAGCTAATACACGATTCTACATAAGTTTAAATACTATGTCGGAGGACGTGTGGCTTCGTCGGAGTCGGATAACGAGTGGCTGTCGGAGATTCTTAACATAAGTAAAATGGTCGGATGTAAGTAATGTACGTAGTAACGAGATTCATAACAGTAAGTATGCATAATAAGTATTAGTCAAAATGTCGGAGGTGTCGGAGGTGTCGGGATTGGTCGGAAATCGTCGGAATGGATCGGAATGTAACACCATCTTGCATTTCATATTTATAACTCCATGCCTTTATGCATTTCATATTCATATTCCTGTTTACTTATGCATTGCCTTTTCCACATGGTCCGTTAACCAACATCTCCGATGTTCAATACAGTCGCTGGCAACTTGCGCCACAACTCTGGACCTACTCCGACCATCTCCGTAAAGTAATCACATAGATATTTAAGCTTGTACCATACCTGTAGTTCCTCAGTTCGAATATCAACCAAGTTCACTCCTCTACTCTCCGTTCATGCCAGAGATCCTCTCTGTGGTACAATATGCCAACAACATCCTCATCTTCTGCTCTTCCTCCATCGTTACCCTTCGACGAGCTCAGTACTGTGTCAGAGTCACAACTCCGATGTCGTCCGACCACTTCCACATTAGCATGTCTCTCACTGAGATCTCTCCAAGGACCTCCGCACCTCCGACCTCTCCTCCAACCTCCTGAAATTGGGACACCTTATCCAACAAACAGCGGCGCAACACATATGTTGAAGCCACGTCCCTGTAAGGGCGACCTTACGATCCAAGACTCAAACTCAGATACTTGCAAGGGAGATCCAAAGTTTAGATCGAGCAGTCTGATAAGTAATACAACACATACCTTGCAAGGGAGATCCGAAGAGAAAGTTCTAAGGATTCCCCTGCAAGCTAGCTAGATAAATAGTAAAATGAGATATGAAATAAGAGATAAAACGAGACACATGAATGATGAGCAATGATTGGGAGTAGGGATGGGGGATGAATGGAAACAAGATGAATGATAGTACCTGCAATCCGACGTGCGGAGTAGCGGATGGGCGCAGAGTCGTTGGATGCGGAGAGGCAGATAAGATGTCAGAGGCAGCGGATACGATTGGAGGACGTTGGAGATGGTGGAATAGAAAGGAAAGGAAGAAAGGAAAGGAAAAGTGAAAAGTGAAAGTGGTTGCCCTTACATCACCCCCCCTTCAAGGCACGGTGTCTCGACATGTCAGGCAAAACAAGTTGAATATTGCGGCAGTGATCCGCTGCAGAGCTCCCGGATGATGTTGGTAGAAGTCGCGGACTAGGCGCGGAGCGTGGACATTGTCTTCTGCTTCCCAGAAATTCTCTTCATAGCCATATCCCTTCCATTTGACCAGGAATTGAAGCTTGCCTCGATGCAGTCGGCTGTCCAAGAGGTTTTCAACATCGTACTCCAATTCTTCTCCAACTACTGTTGGAGGTGGAGGAGAGCGGACTTGGCGTTGGAAAGGGTCATCAGGAACTAGTGAAAGTTTGACGACATGGAATACTGGGTGAACACGGGACATGGAAGGGGGAAGGTGAAGTTCATAGGCATGTGTTCTGACAGGTCGGACCACTGGGAAAGGGCCTATGTATCGATGTGCAAGTTTTTTTGTGGGTCGGGTGGTTTTGAGGTCTGATGAGTCTAAAAAGACCTTGTCCCCCAGGCAGAATGTCGGAGTGGTGCTCCAATGCTGGTTGTAGTATCGCGCTGTGTCGTCTTTTGCCTTTGTCAGTGCTGCGTGAGCTTCCTCTAGAGCGGACTTTATCCATTGGCTGAAATCCACTACCGCCTCAATCTCTGTCTGCTTCTCGCGAGGTTTGAATCCCATGCGCAGATGGTGGCTGGTGTCAATGTAGAACAGAGTTTGATGTGTCGATGCGTGAACATGGTTGTTGTATGCAAATTCAGCCATCAGAAGCCATTCGTCCCAATCGTCTTGACATTCATTGACAAATAGGCAAAGGTATTGTTCCAATCCTTGATTGACCTGCTTCGTCTGTCTGTCCAACTGTGGATGGTAGGCTGTTGAGGCAGCAACCTTAATGCTAAGCAGCCTGTATAGTTCGTGCATGAACTTGGCGACAAACTGTGGTCCTCGGTTGGAGACAATGGCCTCCGGTAGTCCATGGAGTTTCCAGATGTTTTGAACATAGGAGCGTGCAGTCCCAAGTGCGGAGATGTCAGAGTGCATCAGGATGAAGTGTCCCCGCTTCCCTACTGAGTCCACTACCACCATGATAGCATCGTAGCCGTGGGCTTCTGGTAGTTCAGTAATGAAGTCAACACTGGTTACTTGCCATCGCTCTGTGGGGACTGGTAGCAGATTGAGCTCTCCAGAGGGCGGAGTGCGTCGGACCTTGGTGTGGAGGCATGGGTTGCATGTCTTGCAATATTGACCTATTAAACGAGACATGTGTGGCCACCAGTAATTGCACGACACCAGTTCCAAGGTTTTCCACCGTCCAGGATGTCCAGCCACCGGAGTGTCATGGTGTTGTGTGAGGATCCAATGATGCAGTTGGGGATTGTTAGAAACATAGATATGATCCCTGAAGTAGAGCAAACCTTCCGCTTGCCTCCACTCCGCACTACGGATGGATCCCGCTCCGACAGTCGGAAGGGATTTGACGACCTCCGCCACACTATCCTCCAGTAACCCCTCTCGGATTCCCTGTCGGACCTGGTGGAGGACGTCGTGTTCTTCCCCTTGAACAGTTACCCCACACATTGCTTGCACTGCAAACAATTCTGGTCGAAGAAGGATGATGTTTTCGTTGTCCCGCAATCCGTCTCCGTGGTCTGCTCGTCAGAACAAAGCGTCGGACTTGCCCATTGACTTGCCAGATGGATGGTGCATTTTGAAATCGAAACAAGCGGGGTATAAGGACCATCTAGCTTGTCATTGATTTAGTTTTTGAGCTGTCATGAAATACTCAAGATTTTTGTGGTCCGTCCAAATCTCCACTGTGTTCTCCGCTCCTTCCAGGAAGTGCCTCCACTCCTCCAATGCGCGGACCACCGCCAACATCTCCTTGTCATAGATCTCATAGTTGCGTTCCACTGGACTAAGGCTTTTGGAATAGAATGCGACAGGGTGCCACTTACCATCCTCTGTTGGTTGGGACAGTACTGCTCCGGTTGCAAAGTCCGAGCTATCTGCTTCTATCCGCCACTCCTTTCCATGATCAGCTAAGACCAGGATCAGAGTGGATGTAATCCTCCGCTTCAACTCCACAAATGCGGACACTTCTCTCTCCCTCCAAGACCAGAGGTGCCCTTTCTTTGTGAGCTCGAAAAGAGGGTGCGTGATGTCCGAAATCCTTCAATAAAACAGCAATAGAAGTTAGTGAATCCCAGAAAGGACTGTACTTCTCAGACGTTTGTCAGAGCAGGCCACTCCGCGACCCCCACTACCTTCACCGGATCCATCTCTATGTGTTCTTGTTCAATAATAAGGCCTAGATATTCAATGTGTGTTTGTTCAAACTCGCATTTCTCTGGTTTTAGATAGAGTTTGTGTTCACAAAGTCGTTCCAGTACGATCCGTGTGACTCTCCGATGCTCCGCAAGGGTCTCCGTGAAGATGAGTATATCGTCGAGGTAAACACAGACTACACCTTCAGTGATAAGGTCCTGAAAGATCTCGTTCATTATAGTCTGGAATGTGGATGGACTATTAGTGAGGCTGAAGAACATCACCAATGGTTCATAGAGTCCGTGATTGGTCTGAAAAGCGGCCTTCCACTCGTCTCCGGGTTTTATCTGCACATTGTTGTAGCCCCAGCGGATGTCAAGCTTGGTGAAGTATTGAGCGTGTTGAAGTTTATTGATCAGTTCGGATATGAGCGGAAGCAGATACTTGTTTTTGATAGTTTTGGAATTGAGTGACTGGTAGTCTTGTACAAGACGAAGCGAGCCATCCTTCTTCTTGATGTAGAATACTGGAGATGCCATTGGAGACTTGGAAGGGTGGATCCGACCAGTTGCAAGGTTTTACCCGCTGGAGAGGCATCCGGAACAAGTTCAATGGTGTGGTCCCAAGTCCGCTCTTCCGGTAAGGTGTTGAAAGAGGTCTTTGAGAATACGTCTTCGAAGTCAAACAAGTGGTCTGGTACAGAGTTGCGGAAAGATTTAGGTTTTTGGTTACTGAGGAAGGCCTCCGATAGACGTTGCGAGATATTGGATAAAGCACAGATGAACTCCGCCTCCACTGGTACTGTTCCGACAAAAATGTGATCTCCCTCCTCAAACTCATCCTCTTCCTCAGCGTCTTCCGCTAACTCCTCCGCTTCCTCTTCTTCTGTGACATCCTCCACCCATGGGCCACGTGGAGCCTCCTCCTCTAGACTGGACATCGGAGTGGAACCCATCCGACAGGCTCGGATGCGGACTTGTTCAAACTTCTTCTCCTTCCGCTCTTGGGCTGCCTCCTGGTGGCATGTCTGGCATTGTGCAGGACACCAGCTCATCTTCACTTCCCCTGATGTCCAATCTACCTCGGGGTTGTGTTCTTTGAGCCAAGTGAAGCCTAACACAATTTCTTGTTTTCCCAAGCTTGTTACTGCAACCTGGGTCTGCTCCAAGTGATCCCGATAGCGGAGCACTACATCCAACACCTCCGTTATTGCTCCAGCCTCGTTTGGAGTTCCGTCAATGTTGTATACCGGAATTGTGTGTTGTAGTTTTTGAGTAGAGTCGATGTTTCTCAACCAGAGTGCGTTCAATAAACGACCCTGTTGCCCCGCTGTCGAGTAAGGCCTTTTGTGATAGTGTGTCTTTGGTGTTGGTAGTTTCAAGAACTATGTTCAGTTCAATAGAATTGTTGGAGTGAGCAGAGGCGAGGACATAAGCCGACGCTCCCATTTAGAGAGGCGAAGGCAGATGGGATTTGTGGAGTTGGGTGCGACTATGGGATCGTTTGCAGGCTTAGAGATGGAGGGTATAGGATCATATTGTTCCATAAATAAGGCAGCATAACAATTTTTAGCAGACAACGAGGGTGCACTGTTCACTCACTGTGGGGAGGAAAATCCTCCTGTCCTTCCTCTGACTCCGCAGACTCCATGGGCAGAACGGAGTTGCCTTCCGCTGCGTCCTTGACCACAAGTTGTTCCATAACAAACTTGTCCTGCTCCTCCATTGTCATGAAGCGAACGTCGAAGCGAAGGGGGCATTCACAACTAAAGTGACCCATTTTGTTACATCTGAAGCATGCATTGGCATTCTTGCCTTTGATGTGTGAAGTATCAATGTCCATTGCATTAGGGTCCCTGGTCGGCAGAGCGGATGTGGACGCGGGCGGAGCTGTACGCAGAGTGAATGGAATGTAGGGGCAAGGGAATGCTGAGGTGCCAGGTACTCTTGGTCCGACAACGTTGCGGAAGGCAGAGGTGTGGGTTGGAGCAGTGGCTTTGAAGGCTTTGTTGGCAATCCTATTGTCATGATTGACTTGTGCTGCAGAGTACCACTCATCGGGGTTGTCATCTGCACGCTGTCCGTGGGTCAGGGTGGCAATTGTTGAAGTTCCACCTGGGCGCTAGCTGCAGATGTACTGAGCAACACAGCTACAGTGGAAGTACTCTACTCTACCATTCTAGTCACTTACTTGGTTGAGAAGGGTGGGGCTGGTGAGAGCGGTTGAGGCTGGTAAGAGCGATGGAGCTGGTTAAGAGTCAAGAGACAACTTGTTGATATTGACAGTTTCCTGGTCTTATATACCGTACTACTGTTTGTACCAACCAAATAAGTATGTAATCGAAGATGTGTAAATGGTCACGTGATGTAATCTAATCTAATCTAATCTACATGATGGAAAAGTTTCAACACCCCCCCATATTTAGTACATACTTCTAAATACATCTTACTTTTTCCCATATAGGTACTTTTTCTTCGTCTAGTTTTTAAGTAATCCAAAGTACGGGATAAACTTGTTGAAGAGGATTTTCCCCAGATTCTTAGTTAAAAGGTCTGCAGGGTTATTCACTCCTTCGATGAATTCGACCATAATAATCCCTTTGGATACTTTTTCTCTGACAAAGTGGAATCACATGTTGATGTGCTTGGATCGCTTCTCAGTTACAGGGATGTGATACAGACGGAGCCATTGTTGTCTCCATAGATCAGAACTGATCCGATCTGCATTCCAAGTTTGGCAAGCATGCTTCTAAGCCATGTCACTGCGCGACTGCAATCTGATAGCGCCATGTACTCTGCTTCTGTGGAAGAGAGGGCAATGGTTTTTTGCGCCGATGAAACCCATGTTACTGCTCCAGATGCCAGCGATATGAAGTAACCAGTGGTGGACTTTCTGGTGTTTTCATCTGACGCCCAATCGGAGTCTGTAAATGCGTAGATTCCTTTCCCAGAATCACCATCATACATGATCGCGTAATCTTTCATTGCCTTCAAATACCTGCAAATATCCCTTGCCACTTCTAAATGGCGTTTGGTAGGATTTGCGGAAAATTGGGACATTTTGATCACTGCAAAACAAATGTCGGGTCTTGTCCTGATCATTAAGTACAATAGTGATCCGATGACGGATTGGTACTTGGATGTGAGTTCCGCATTGGGTTCATCTTCAGACTTCATGGGTTTGTAGCCCATCAGGAGTGGGGTGTGGGTGGCATTGGATTCGCTCATCCCCATTTGTGTGAGAATTTTCTCAAGGTAAGGTACTTGATCAATGAAGATTTTCTTCCCACATTGCCTTATTTGGATTGAGAGAAATTCTTTCGGTTCCCCATTAGACACTAGGTGGCCTAGGTCCCTACATTCCCATGTTGTCATGAAGGCCTTCTTTTTCTCTAGCGTGTATTCTCGGTTTGTGCCGAGAAAAGCAGAGTCATCGACATAAATGACAGCGATTACAGTTTCCCCTTTGGTACTTGTGTGAATAAAAACTCCCGCATCGGAGTGAAGCCAGACAAAACCGAGCTTTTTCATGGAGGAATTGAGTTCCCTCCACCAGACTAATGCAGCCTGCTTAAGTGCGTATAGGGCTTTGTGTAGTTGGTACACGAAGTGTTCTTTCCCTTTTACTATGTAGCCTTCAGGCTGTCGCATGTAAATTACCTCACGGAGTGTTCCATAGAGGAAGGCTGATGAGATGTCCAGGAATGTCATGAACCACCCTTCAAGGGCTGTCAATGCCAGAATCAACCAGACGGTCTCGTACCTCACTACCAGTGAGAAGATCTGATTGAAGTTGATCCCTTCTACCTGTGAGAAACCTTTTGCGACAAGGCGCGCTTTCAAACGCCCATCGGATTTTTTGTTGTAAACCCATTTGTTCCTTAGAGCTTTTCTCCCTGTAGGTAGGGGTACTAACTCCATGATCACCCCGCGGCTTTTGAGCATGTCTAGCTCTTTTCGTTCTGCCGCATACCAATCTTCTTTGTTCGGAAGAGAGTATATATCTTTGTGTGACATTTTGATGATGCCCACTTGGATAGAGATTGCCTCCATTAGGAGATCGTTCATCCATGCCGTTTGACCGCCTAATCTACGCCTTCGATCCATTTTTTCAAGATCAGAAGCAGGGGTGTCTTCCCCATAGATGCTACCTGGCATTCTCCGAACTCGTCGTTCCCTGATCGGTCGATCTGGTACTTGTTCGGGTTCCGGAGTGGGTACTCACGGTTCATTGTCGGGCTCGCTAGACGGCAAGTCATCATCTGATTCAGGGTGATCCTGTCCAGTGGGAACAGGATCGTGAGGTTTTTTGTAATGACTATCATTGTCATCATTTCCGGGGATGAGGTCCTCAAACTCATCAGCCGGTTCTGGGTTTTCCATTTCTGGATGGTTTTCTGGCAAAGGGTCGATGTGGCATCTAGGGTACTTGCTTTCATCAAAGATAGCTTTCCCACCCATGCAAATTGTATTAGTCTCAGGATCCATGAAACGGTATCCTTTGACCCCTGGCTTTGATCCGAGATAAATCATCAATCGAGATCTAGACTCCAGGGAATTTCTACATTTTTCTTTTGGGATATACACATATGCCTGACATCCGAAGACTCTGATGCTTGACATATCGGGGATCTCATTGGTCACCCTGAAGTAAGGGGTATTCCATTCGAGACGCTGCATGGGGGTTCTGTTGTAGAGAAAAGCTGCATGTTCCAAACAGAATTCCCACCACATAGGTGGTAAGCACGCGTCGAAGCGCAAGGCCTGAGATTTCTCCCACAGGGTTCGATTTATCCGTTCTGCTCGACCGTTCTGCTGGTGCTGATACGGGAGCGTGACGTCGATCAGAATTCCATGATCGGCAAGTACATCCTTGTATTCGTTGAATTCTCCACCTCCATCAACTCGCCATTTCTTAGGAGTGGCGGCGAATTGATTCTGGATCATCGCAAGGAATTGTCGTAGTGCCATGACAGCATCCGACTTCTTCCTAAGCAAGACAACCCAGACGTGGGATGAAAAATCATCCAAAAACGTGAGGAAATATTTATATTTATGGTATGATGCCGTGGATATCTGTTTGAGATCGGAATGGATCAGATCAAAGGTTTTTGTTGCCCTTGTTATCGAATTTGGATATGACTGATTTGGCATTTTCCCTTTGAGGCAACCTGTGCAACTTTCCTGTGATTTCTCATGTACTAGTGTCTCAGGTACCCCTTTGGTACTGGTGGGAATCTTTCGGAGTGCTTGATCATTTGGGTGACCAAGGCGCTTGTGCCATGTTTCGACAGTGATTTCGCTTGAGATAGCATGGATCTGGTCATAGCATATTTCAGTGTCTAACCAGTAAATGGTTTGACCAAGGATGTGGGGCAAAAACTGGATTTTGTTCAGCCCTTTGGAGATGTTGATTTCTCCACGAGTCCCGTCTACTTTGTAACCATGGTTAAGAAAGACGCCTAGGGACAATAGGCGTGTGTCCATGTCGGGGATGTAAAATACCGGTCTGAGGAGATGGGTTTTAACTTCACCATTTAGGGTGTGCTGTACTGGAACGGCCCCAACTCTGAGTATTTCCAGTTTCTTTCCTTTAGCAGCAGTTTGGACGAATCGCTTGACTGTGAGAGGTCTATAGTATGCGAAGTCTTTAAACTCATGCGTAAAGTGTAAAGAAGCACTGGAATCTAATATCCATTGTGCGTGTTCTTTTTCCTTACAATGTGTACAGGAGGCAAAATGTTTTATATATTTTTTATGTAGATCACTGCTGAAGTGATCTACGCAAACTGTACTGGTACTAGCTAATATATTATACGTCTGTTGAGAGGTATTATTAGCGTTCCGCAATTGATAAGGTTTGAGAGAAGGTTTTGACGAACCATCAAGTTCAATCTCGTCCACAAACTCATCTGGCCCCATTTTTTTTTTTTTTTTTTTGGGTCAGCAATTTATATAGTGGTATACTAGGGGTACAGTCCGCTTGATATAGAATAAACTACATCGATCCAAGGATCTACGTACGCATGAAGAACAGGCGGCGCAAAGCTCCGTCGAGCTGATAAGTCCTCGCACCAGGACGGGGGAGTCTGTTATAAACAAACACGTTAGTATGCACACCCAAATATTCGGCCGCGCGATACAAGAGCACTCCAACCTTTTGAGGTTGGCCGTTAGCGGCGCTGGGGGGTGTCTGCGTCCTGCCCCCCAAAGAAGCGCCTGTGTGGTTCTTATCCCTCAATCGTGTTTGCTTGCCAGAGGGGGCTGCACCCCTTTGCACCCAGCGCGCTACCACGTGACTACCACCAACGGTTGTGTTGGGCGTTGGACGATCCCGAAAGGCAAAGGCCCCTGGGTTATCCATAATGAATTTCCTGAAGTTGTCCCACGTGGGAGTGTTCCTCGAGAAGGTGGGCATGTCTGGGGGCCTGGTGGGGTGGTGCAGACATTTGTAGAGTACGTGGGCGAAGTCCTCAGCGGACCCTGAACCACAGTCACATTGTTCAACCTTGTTGCCAATATTGAACCTATGTCTATAGTGGCCAATTGGGGTGTGACTGGTGAGGCCGTGAACCATTTGAGCCATGAGGGATTGGGAGTGACCCACATCCTTAAGCCATGTGCCGCCCTTGAGGTGGGACGGTTTCATTCTTTTGGCCCGAGTGTGGTCTTGGCGTCTGACGCACATCCTCGGGAATTGGTAGTGACGGCCAACATACTTGGGGGACTGATACAAGTTGTTCCAGTCGCCTAGCATGTCATCCGTGAATTGTTTCATATTGAAATCGAGGGATCTGGAGGCCGACTCGCCACACTCGATGTGTATCGAGGAGGCGAAGTCGTGCACTGCACAATGGGGTTCGAAGCCATGGTCCGAGCAATCAGGGACATGGTGAAAGAAGACCTTGGATTTCAGACCTGGTTCCTCAAACCAAGGGACCAGGTTGCTGATGATAGCAAGCGCAGTTGCCTGCGAAGAGTGGAGGTCCGGGTCTGTGGCGCGCCGAATGGCGTTAACAGAGTCGGTGAAGATGTGGATTTCTTCCAGTTGGGAGAGGCCCCCTAGCAGAGTGACCAGGTTGGAGAACCCGTGCCCTATTGCTAAAGTTTCAGTGTCATCAGAGACTGCGAGGCCACCAGCCGCCCAGTCTTTGTTGATGGAGTACCCCATGTGCCAGGTTTCCCAAGCTGCAACAGCTTGATGGCCCGACACAAGGGAGGGAACAGCCGTGTCAGTGACAATGACAGCGGATTTGTTAGAGCAGATGTTGGCATTGAACACCTTGTTAAGGGTGGCGAGGCGTGACTTTCTGGCTTCGGCACGCTCCTTAGCGGTTTTGCCGCGGATAAGAGTGATGTCGTGGATGATGTGGTCTGGGAAACGGTTGAGGATGCGTTTTCCTGGCTCGTTGTAATTATTAAAGGGTGATAGGGGGACAGTCACGTTTGCACGGTATGCCCAGATATCGACGAGAGGGGATTTGAGATTGTACATAAATTCCGGGGAGTACCATGGTCGTTTTGAGGGATCTTCCTCATTGCAGACCATGACGGTCATGTGCCGTGGTGCAAGAGAGTGCATATGGACGCTGTAAGGGCAACCACTTTCACTTTTCACTTTTCCTTTACTTTCCTCCTTTCCTTTCTATTCCACCATCTCCGACGTCCTCCGATCGTATCCGCTGTCTCCGACATCTTATCCGCCTCTCCGCATCCGACGACTCCGCCCCCATCCGCTACTCCGCACGTCGGATCGCAGGTACTATCATTCATCTTGTTTCCATTCATCCTTCATCGCTACTCCCAATCATTGCTCATCATTCATGCGTCTCGTTTTATCTCTTATTTCATATCTCATTTTACTATTTATCGCAGCTAGCTTGCAGGGGAATCCTTAGAACTTTCTCTTCGGATCTCCCTTGCAAGGTATGTGTTGTATTACTTATTAGACTGCTCAATCTAAACTTCGGATCTCCCTTGCAAGTATCTGAGTTTGAGTCTTGGATCGTAAGGTCGCCCTTACAGACGCGGTTTCTGCAGGAGAGCTTCTTTAGGTGCAAATGCACTGGAGGCAAGCTGGCAAGAGATTCAACCGCCCCTGTGGGGGTGGTATGGAAGGCTCCCAGGATCCACAGGGCTGCGCGCCTCTGCACTCTGGAGATAGACTTGATGACCCCCTTATTACGGGCGCCATCGAAGTTCCATAGATTGGCCCCATATAGAGCAATCAGTAGAATACACGATCGGTATAGGGTGCATTTGTGTTTGGGCGTGAGTCCTCGGACTGAATTTCCCAGTGATAATAAGGCTCCTGTTGTGGAGAATGCCTTAGTGGCGTACCATTTAGCATGCTCGGTGAAGAGGAGCTTACGGTCGAAGAAGAACCCCAGGTACCTCCAGAAGGTCTTGGGCACAAGAGGGGAGTCGCCTGTGAAGGGCGCATATCCTAGGTCAACCGGGGGGTTGTCGTCACCATTCTTCCTGGAGAAATGGAATGCCTCCAATTTAGAGTGTTTGAGGACAAGCCCAAGGGCTGTAGTCAACTCAAACAGACATTTGTATGCCTTTTTTAGTTTGGCGAGGTTGTCTTTCCACGTTTCAGACTGGACTATAATGGTCCCGTCGTCTATGTAGGAAATGAGGCTAGCCTGTGATTGTTCTGCGTGAAATGCATACATCAGCAGGGCAAGATATATGGATGAGAGCATTGTCATAACCATGCAATTCATACATCCGACACATCCAATGACTCCGACGTTTTATCTGGTCCGACATCCGATGATCTTCATAATAGTACTTATTGACATCTCTACTAGTTAACATTCTGATTATGCTGACAAGTAGACATCTTGATGTTGATTTTGCATTTGCTCCTCTCCGTACTCCGATTGCTCCGATGAGTAACTCCGACATCCACACTTACCTATAGTAGTTACTGACCCACTTCTGGTTTACTATAAGTAGTATAAATTCTGTCGTAGTTCCTCAGTTCGAATATTATACGTCACTATACGTTGCCATACGTTCCACCAATCTATTCCTTTGCCTTTCGTCCTCATCCTCCTTCTCACGTCTCCACCTCCGCACATCCGCTCCTCTCACCCTCCGAAATCTAGGACCACGTCAAAGAATGGGGCGCAACACATAAGTTGAAGCCAGGTCCTTTCTGCAAGACGTCGGACTTGTCGCATCCGTTCATCCGCTACTCCGCTCCGACTGCTCCGATGCATCCGACGTTTTCCAACATTGAAAAACACGCTACGTGACAAGCATGGGGGAGAGGGCAGAGCCCTGACCCATGCCAATGTCCACAGAGAAGAGGTCCGGGAGGTCGTCCTCCCAGGCATATTGAGTCTGTCTCCCTATTAGGTAGTTGGAGAAGAAGTCCATGACAGTGTCGGGGAACCCCATCCTATCTAATATGAGCACGATAACCGAGTGGTTTAGAGAGGGAAAGTATTGTGCCAAGTCAATGGCAACAACACTGGTCTTGAGTTTCCTTGACCACCCTGCACGAATGAGGTGGGTGAGGAATTGTCCGGCATCTTCAGTGGAGTTCTGGCGAACCCCTCTGAATTGTCCTGGGTGTAGCAGACCGTAGCGGGCCAAAGTTTAGGCCCCCCCCTTGTGGGAGGAGCCTGGGTAATGATGTATCCGACGTAGGCAGCCCAAAGGGCGCTCAAGACGTAGCGGTATGAAGGCATATGGAAGCTAGACTAACCTGGTTAAGAGACGTTAGTGGAATGAAGAAGCTAACTAGCTACAACGTCTCAGAGAACTGGGGTGTTCAAGAGTTAGGATTCATCGTACTAAATACATGGGTATTTATACTAATCCAATATGCGCACGGACCATTGTACAAACAATGCATAAACAAGTCATGCGTCCGTGGTTGTACCATAAACTTACATATATGGTAATAGTGACTTATAGTCACTTCCTGTGACAAGCACATGGTGCGACATATCTGGCGATATGTTCAACACTCCCCCTCACTTAGAATCCCAGGTAGGTTTCGTAAGTGGAGTATAAGGCTCTTTAAACTCCATTCGGAGTAGAGCGCGGAATTTTTCAAATTCCTGGCGACCAAGTGGCTTGGTAAACATATCAGCCGGATTCTCTGTTCCCGGAACGAACCGTGGTTCGATCAATCCATCTTGAACTCTATCGCGTATAGCAAAATGATGGATTGCCATATGTTTGGTTCTGCCTTCAGTGACTGGGTTTTGCGCATTGAAAATCGCGCCTTGGTTATCTACATGGAATGGCATTTTGGTAATGTCCTGTAGTCCAAGCTCTTTGAAGAGATGAGTAACCCATTCGCACTCCCGCGAACATTCACTGGCAGCAACCATTTCCGCCTCAGTGGACGAATGTGCCACTGTCTTTTGCTTGCGACTTTTCCAAAGAACAAGTCCTCCTGCAAGCTTAAGGAAATATCCCGATTGGGATTTTCTATCAGATGGGTCTGATGCCCAGTCTGAATCTGTCCATGCTTCAAAGGAAGCCTTGGATCGACCATCATAAATTATAGAATAGTCTTGAGTACCGACAAGATATCTGATAATCCGTAGAGCGTATTTCTCATGCTCTTTGGAAGGGTTCGCAGACATTTGTGACATTTTTGCAACTGCAAAAGCAATGTCCGGTCTCGTTCCAATGGACAAGTACAACAACGATCCAATGATCATTTGGTACCTCGTTTTGAGTGTGGGATCCACCTCCCCCTCATTTGGTGCAGGGTAATAACCCTTTGGGAGTGGAGTGTCAGCAGCCTTTGCATTTTCTAAGCCAAAGCGCTTAATGATCTTCTTCAGGTATTCTGACTGATCGATTGTTACGATCTGCTTTTCTGAATCTTGTCGTATTCTCATACGCAAGAATTCTTTAGCAATACCAAGATCACGACTTTCCCATTTATTTTTAAAGTCAGATTTTATCTTGCGAACAAGATCTGGGTTTGATCCCATGAACAGGCCGTCATCAACATAGATCAAAGCGATTATCAAATCACCTGATTGTTTGTTGTGGTAAACAAAGACGCCTGAGTCAGTTCTACATCGAGTAAAACCTAGCTTCTCCATTGATGCATTGAGCGTGATCCACCACGCTCTTGCAGCCTGTTTAAGGCCATAGAGTGCTTTTAATAAACGGATGACCTTCCGTTCTTGGCCTTTGACAACAAAGCCTTCGGGTTGATTCATATAGATTTCTTCATCGAGCTCTCCATAGAGAAAAGCTGATTTGACATCTACTCCTTCAATCACCCATCCTTCAAGCGCAGCTACAGCGAAGAGGATCCGGATAGTCTCGAAACGTATCACAGGTGAGAAGATCTCATCAAAATTGATACCCTCGATCTGTGAGAAACCCTTGGCAACGAGTCGTGCCTTCTTTCGTCCGTCAGTTTTGACGTCGAATACCCATCGATTTCTGATGGTTTTACGACCTTTAGGCAGGTCAACCAACTTAAAGACATTGCGCTTCCGGAGGGCTTCTAATTCCTCACGGCATGCTGCTTTCCATTCAAGCTTTTCCTTTTCAGGTAGCTTATTTATGTCCTTCATTTGCCAAGACTTTGGGTCTTGTGGAATTTCGTCATATGCAGGGATTGCTTTAGATAGCAAGTGCGCAAGCATTTGTGACTGTCCTCCCCCTTCCCTAATATAGAGTAATTCCTCCATATCTATATCCGGATTCGGATTGGAACTGTTCTGATACATCTGAGGATCAGCGGAGCTAGTTGATGGAACAGCGCCAGATTGCTGGGGTCTGGTCTCCGATCGGGGATTATAGGCGTATCGCCGTGAATCCTCCTGAACGGTTCTGCTCCAATCACGCTGATTTTGACGCAAGGCCTCAGCCGGGTTGTTCCCGTAAACATTTCCAGGACGCTGGGGTATAACCCGAGTACGACGAGGACGATCAGTTTGTGGACGATAATCGCCTGGTAAGGTACGATCATCGTTTGGTGCATCTATGCGCACACGTTTCCCTGGATTGCGAGTCCGGGGAACCCACTGCTGATTCTCAGCGGTGTCCTGTCTGTTTGTTCCATCAGAAGTCTGACTGGAACCTTTGGGAAGCTGACCAGTTTGGTCGCTATTTGTATCAGGGAGGTTATGATTGTCATCATGGGTTCCTGGATTAGACGGGTAATGTGAACCGCCAGGACCATGTGCATCATTGTCTTCCGAATGGAAATCGTCGGTTGGTAAATCAGACGGGCCATCATGTCCATTTACATCATCGTTTCCCATATCGTCTGATGTTGGATCATGGTATTGTGTTATCGAAGGTATTTTGTTCATTGTAGAACATTTTGGGAACAGCTGTTCATCAAACATTGCTGTGACACCTATGAAGACTACATTGTTTGGAATTCGCATAAACCGGTAACCTTTAGTTCCAGTTTTAAATCCGATGAAGATCATCAGCTTGGATTTAGCGGTGGTAGTACAAATTTCTTTTGGAAGAAAGACGTAAGCTCCACATCCAAAAACGTGTAGGTTCAACACATCAGGCTTTTCCTTTTTAAGGGACTCATACGGAGTAAGCCATCCATGTCTTTTCAATGGAGTTCGGTTATACAAGTGAAGTGCATGTTCTACCGCAAATTGAATCCATATTTCGGGTAGGCAAGCATCATGCAACATAGCAAGTGCCTTATCCATTAAAGTTCTGTTAAAACGTTCCGCTCGACCGTTTTGTTGTGGCTGGTGCGGCACAGTAACTTCACCCTGGATTCCCATCTCACGCATATCTGCTTGGAAAGGGACAAACTCACCGCCGCCATCAAAACGCCAAGTTTTAATTGTCGTATTGAATTGGTTTTTAACCATGGCATTAAAATCACGAAGTGCAGAGTGTGCATCGGATTTTAGTCTCAATAAAGAGATCCAGGCGTGTGATGTGTAGTCATCAACAAAGCTGATATAATAATTATATTTGCTATAAGTCGCCTTCTTGAATTGCTTTAAATCCGAATGGATTAGCTCAAGAGGTGCTTTAGCGCGTGTCTGAGATGGTGGGAAAGATTTTGAAGGCATCTTTCCAAGAGCGCATCCTTTGCAGGGTCGCTCAGTGAACGGTTTGTCCACTCCATTGAAACCTTTGACATGTTTAGAAGCATGTCGTAGTACTTCATGTGAAGGGTGTCCGAATCGCTTGTGCCAGGTGTCATAATCAACAGATTGTGAGACACTAAGACTAACCAAGTGTATTCGTTCCTCTTTAATGATCGTGGCATTTAGCCAGTAAATCGATTCATTTGCCTTATGAGGATAACACATAAACAAAGGAAGACCTGAATTGGTCTTTAGCGCGATCGAACCAAATCGTCCGCTAATTTCATTTCCTTGTTTAAGAATCTCGCCTACAGATAAAAGACGAACGTCTAAATCTGGTATGTAATAAACGGGTGATAGACGAGTTATTTTATTTTGTTCTCGCCCGTTTTTCTTGATGGTGTGATTAATCAACACCGTTCCTTGTCCAAGGATCTGAATAGTGTGACCTTTCTGCGCAATTTGCACAGATTGACGATCTTTTAGTGGGGTATACTCAATGAAATCATTGATATCATAAGTAAAGTGCAATGATGCACCTGAATCAAGAATCCAATTGGATTGATTCTGTTTCTTACATTCAGCACAATTCGCATAATGAGAATTTATTTGCGCTATAAGCGCGTGTACAGCAGGTGATAAAAATACATTGGACCGCCGTCCATTCACTCGTCTCCAAAGAGGCTTCTGTGAAGTATTTGTTAACTGCATTGTACGTGCTTCTGAATGTGAAACATACCCCATGTCGTCGTTGTTTCCATCACCACGGGAAACTTCATACTCCATATAATCGTTGACGTATCCTTCATCGTAATAGCCCCTTATGGTGGGGGCTATGTCTTCTGTCTCCATTTCATCGGCCCAGCTGATTCTACTCGGCGTTTCTTCGAAAACCGGAATGCGGTGATTCCGGGGGTCCATTGTCGGAGGCACTGAGAGCGGCCTTGACGTTGCAGCTTCATTACGTTGAAGTGCAGGGACCTCGACGAGGCAAGTTAGATTCTGAGCTGTTGGAGGGACACCAATGCTGTTAGCTAGTGTGCGCGCTCCATCCAGGTCCGTGAAAGGGCCTGGGCCAGGAATGCTACCGATCGCAAGCGATTGGTTGTTCCTAATCCTCCAGTCGGTGGATGATGAGGGGTGCGGAGTGAAGATAGACCCATGTCCGTAAATGACCGTGTTGGGTAAGGTCTGGATTGGAAGCTGCCCATCAGGGGCGCTATCCATGGCAGAGGAGGCAAAATGCGCCTTCTCTTTACCTTTCCAGGGTCCTTTGCCCTTGGTCTTCCCGGCAGAAGTTCCTCGTCCCTTGCCTTTCCAGGGCTTGGAGTGCTGATGCGAATGCTGCTGGTTAGCAGCCGGTCCTTCCGAAGATCCCTGAGAGGGTCCAGTGTGAGGCTGGTACTTCGGGGGGTTAGGACGAGCGCATTTTACCGCAGAGATCTTGTTCGCGTGAGCACTTCCTTGGGACTGTGGAGCGTGCGGGTTTTTACGGAAGTATTCCGAGCGTATTTGCTCGATTACCTTCCCGATTTTGAGTACTGTGGACTGATTGCCGCCAGGCGCCACATAGTGTACCACATCAAAGAGGATGCTGTGCACTAGACCATCATAGCCCTGAGGCAGTCCATTCAGGATCATCATGATCCGGACGAACTTGGGGATGTCTATATGGTTGTGCTCGAGTCGCTGAAATAGGGTCTGCATCTTATCGATGCCAGATAAAGGATCGGCGGGAGAAAGAGAGGTGCGGAGGAGTTGCTGGAAATCAGCAAAAACGGTGGACGGGCCGACCGTGGACAGTTTAGTGGCGATCAGGTCCCACATCTCCTTGGAGGTTTTAGCTCCCTTGATGTGATGGACGAGAGAGTCCGAAATGGACATCTGGATTAGGCCCTGGGCCTGATCGTCCTGCTCATGCCAAGTGTTTAACTTGTCTTGGAAATCTGTCTCTTTAGGATCAGCCGGGAACTTTTTGTCGCCGGTGACGATCCTCCACACTTTAGCTGCCTTCAAGTAGGCGCTCATCTTCTCCTGATAGACGGAGAAATTGGTGGTGGTGAGCTTGGGAACGGAGGAAGCGAGGTCGAGTTTTGAGTTTGAAGACATGATGATGCTGCGAAACATAAATAGAATCAGCATATGAAATATCGAAAAAGCGCATCAGAAAATAAATAGACGAGCTGCCTTGTCGATCATCATTCTTCGTTCTCTGTTTGGTCTAGTGGTAGCATATGAAATGCCATCACTAGTTCTACCCAATCGTCATGTGTGCCCTGAGTGCTGTGCTGCCCACAGGTGCAAGATCCTCCCTGAACAGGGAGCATGACTTCATTCGCTCTGTTCGCCGCCTCAATTAAGGGGTCATTATCCGGCAACCGAATTTGTCGGGCCGGAGGCGAAAGAGGAGGTGCCCCGTGTGCTTCAGGGATGGTCCCATCATCAACATACACGGGCGGAGGATCCGTGGGATCTCCATCTTGGGTAGGTACCACAACAGGTACCTCAGTACGGCGATTACGCCGTCTGCGGTTTTGAACTTGAGTCCTGGCTGATCCTGCATCACACGTAGTACACGAGTAGTCAAAGGTGGTGTTGTCTATGCAATGCCTTGGGCAATGCTGACTGTCAACAACGAGTTGTCGACACACCCCGCATCGTGCAACGATGCGTCCATTGTCATCAAGACCTGAAGGGACTGAGCCCTGTGCCGTTGGCACCATATGGACTTGCTCTCGTGATACGATCATTGTAATAGGAATTCTCTCAAGCAATCAATCAAGAATGGCCCATTGAAAGGTACATTCAATACCTCGAATGCTGCAAGGTTCACCATCGAGGGAACCGTCGAGCTCGATGTATTCGATGCTGAGGAAACCAGTCTCCAGGCTAGTATACAAAGCGGATGCTGCCAATAATAGCGCAAAAGCTAGGATACTTAGAGCATGCGGCGCTAGGGCCGGGGCCCATAACCTAATGATGTATCCGACGTAGGCAGCCCAAAGGGCGCTCAAGACGTAGCGGTACGAAGGCATATGGAAGCTAGACTAACCTGGTTAAGAGACGTTAGTGGAATGAAGAAGCTAACTAGCTACAACGTCTCAGAGAACTGGGGTGTTCAAGAGTTAGGATTCATTGTACTAAATACATGGGTATTTATACTAATCCAATATGCGCACGGACCATTGTACAAACAATGCATAAACAAGTCATGCGTCCGTGGTTGTACCATAAACTTACATATATGGTAATAGTGACTTATAGTCACTTCCTGTGACAAGCACATGGTGCGACATATCTGGCGATATGTTCAACACTGGGATTATGGGGTTTTTGCCCCGGCTTTTTACAGCCCCACCCCGGAATCAACTTAGATTCTCACCTGACTTATTACTACATCAGGAGAACCGACAGAGGATATAGTGCTCTTGAGCCAGATCAGAGGGACTGTCCCTGTCTGCTACGGCCCGCTGGAGGAGTCTTTTACACTTGGCAGGTTTCAGCCCGAAGACCACGTCCGCCCCAGTTTCCCGTTCCCTGGCAGGTGGTTCGCTGATGCCATCTGGCGCGGATCCCCACACTGTCCAGGATCTCTGTCTTGCCATCGCCCAACCGGATGGATCACTCAGGGACAAGCCACTGATCCGGAGTTGTTAAGACCCTTTGACATACCCAGGGAGTTAAAGCCCAGTGATGTGGGCCTACAGGCAGATGACTAACGACCTACATAGCACCTCTCAGCCTAGTCATACCCAGGAAACCAGCACATGGATACACCACGAGCCCCCCCCCAGTGATGCGGCCTGCAAGCGAGAGTGGAACCCCTCTAACAAGAGAGTTACCCCAATGGAGGTTCAATTTATGCAGGGGGGGGTGACCTGATGGGGGCATATCCCATATTTGGTTTGTTTTTCCATGGATTCCCCCTCTTATCATCCCCTATCCAGTTGTTCAGTCCCCTTATGGGCATCACCATACCCCCCATGGGGCGGAGGCTACTTGGGGTGTTGCGGCAACATGTTCCATCATGTGATGTATTAGGTAATGACACATGACTACTTCGTGCACCCTCAACTTCATGCTACCTTAGGAGACGTTCCCACGGTAGACTTACAAGGTGTTGAGTTCAGCCAGGTTCGAACCAGCGACCTTTCCCTAGGTGATCAAGCCTAAGATGCAGACAGCATGACCATTACGCCAGACTGCCGCTTCATCTGGCCCCATCCATTCCTGGTCGATGTCCATCATCTTCAGCGATTGGTCTAACGGCAGAGTAACTCAATGCTGTCTTGCTGGCCCCTCGTCGATGTCTGGGATGATAGTGTCCAAGATACGAAGGTTCGACCCAGAGGGTCGTGCAGCGATTTCTCGGGCGAGTTTTCTCACCTTCTCATTCTTTTTCCACGCTGATGGCTTTCCGGAAGGAAGCCCGGTGTACTGAGAAGGAGGCGGGTTCATGCGTTGCAGGAGTGACTGCATTCTTTCCGACTCAGGCTGCGCAGTACTCGAAGTTTTCCCGCAGCCTGTGATAGTGGTAAAGACAGGTGCATGACGAGGAGGGAGAGGACAAGGGGCAGATCGACGAGGGAGTTGTTCGATGGCTGGTGCGATAAACTCAATCATTTCCTCAGCATGGCTGGACTCGTTGTCCGCGTTGTTGGCGCGCTTTTTTTGGTTGCGCCAGCGTCCCTTTCCCTTCTTCTTTTCAGAAGCGGTACTTGGGTTGGTCGAGTTAGGCTGCTCGTCAGCATTGTTCTGCGAGGTACTCAGCACTGTCTGCTTTTCCCATTTGGGGTCTTGCCCCTTTCGCTTAGTCCTGGAGATTTCCGGGCCTGCTCGTTGGACGCCTGAGTAGACCCTATCGCATACTTGCGCCTGTACTCTGAAACAATGCTGTCGGTGACGGCCTGCCATGTGAAGTCATCAGCATTGTAGACCTGAAAGAGGGCGGTGGAGAGAGACGACCAAGTGTCAGGAATGGCACTTGCCAAGATCATGGCCTGCATCAGATCAGGCACAACAAATTTTGAGTCGCTAAGGCGAGCGAAGAGTGACCCAAGGCACTCGATTTCCGGCACAGGGTCCCGACCAGACAGTTTGAAAGAGGCTGCGGCTTTGAAGTCGCCAAATATGGTGGCGGGGGAGACCTTTGAATATGTGTCCTTCAATGATGTTCAGGCGTCTTTTGAGGACTTGGTGTCCTTGATGTGCCTCCTGATTGCCTCGGAGACTTTGAGGCGGATGGAACCCAGAGCCATGTCATCGTCCCTGATCCAGATCTTCCTTTCCTTGTGGAAGGCGGGTTGGTCGAGGGTAGTGGTGACCACTGGAGGTTGGGTTGCAGATGTAGAAGTGGCGGAGGCAGGGGTGGAGACCGTGACCGTAAAGTCGGCGATGTCAGGGCACTCAATGTCGCCAGATACGATGCGCCAGACTCCTTGATGGAGGAGATAGGACTTCATTTTCTCAGCCCAGCTCTGGTAGTCGATACCGTCGAAGACGGTGATGGAGTCAAGTGCGGAGCGAGAGGTAGACATTTTTAATGAATCTAAAAGGAGTTCTCCCAATCAGTGATGTTCTTTATGAATTTGATTTTTAGAGAAAACAAATAAATGATTCCTCATAACATATTCCTTTTTAGGAATAGCGGTTGTGGGAAAAACCCTTTTTGTCAGAAGTGTGTGAGATATGATCAACATTTCCACATGATGTGTACTAAGTCAATCCCCTTAGGGACACTTCATGACAGGTACTTGTCATAATGACATTCCCAGGTTCATGTGTGAAGAAGTATGACTCAGAACCTAGATCTTGCAATCGGTTCTCCTGTCAACCCGGGTAGAGTGGGCAGGTACTTGCTGTTGCCAGCGTTCCCAAGTCCCTCTGCTATCCGGGGCCCATAACCTGTTGAAGTTCCACCTGGGCGCTAGCCGCAGATGCACTGAGCAACACAGCTACAGTGGAAGTACTCTACTCTACCGTTCTAGTCACTTACTTGGTTGAGAAGGGTGGGGCTGGTGAGAGCAGTTGAGGCTGGTAAGAGCGATGGAGCTGGTTAAGAGTCAAGAGACAACTTGTTGATATTGACAGTTTCCTGGTCTTATATACTGTACTACTGTTTGTACCAACCAAATAAGTATGTAATCAAAGATGTGTAAATGGTCATGTGATGTAATCTAATCTAATCTAATCTATGTGATGGAAAAGTTTCAACAGCAATCTCGTTCTGAATGTCAGAAGGGAGACCATGGCAGAATTTGAGTACGATGTTGGTATCCTCCTGATAGCCTGCTTTGTCAATGTAGTCTTTGAACTCGTCAATATAGGTCTCGACATCCCGTTGACCTTGATAGTAGGATTCTCCTTCGAGGATCAGTCTCACATCCTGTTCCTCATTCTTCGGAGTGAACTCTGCTGTGAAGACTGCGCAGAAGTCCACCCAAGTCCAATAAGGTGGAGCACCGGTCCTCCGCTCCTGTCGGATAATGCGATCTGCAAAGCGTGCTGCACATCCACTCTTCATGAAAGATAAGGCCCAATAAATTTTAGCATGGTCGTCTGTGAACTGTTCCAGAGCCAGCCCCATAAACAATTCACAGGAGTTTAGAAAGGTCCAGCCATTTTATTTGCACATGATCTGTTGAAGTCTGATGGATTGGCAGATTTTGCTCGATGCATGCCCAGATTGGCCGGAGCGAGCGGAGCAGGTATAGGTGCGGGTGGAGGAGCAGGTGGGATAGGTGGCGGAGCTGGGGCAGGAATTGCGTCGAAAGCGAGAAGAAGTTGGTCAAGTTGACTGGAGATATCAGCGAGAGTTTGATGTTGTTCCTGGAACTTGTGCTTGAGCTGTTCAAGGCAATTGGAGTCGTCCATTACTATGCACAAAGCAAAATCACCAGTTACAGAGAGGTAGTTAGAAGAACTGGAAGGGGTGGGAGATGTATTGGAGTCGAACACGGACAAAGCTACTCCGAAGCACAGAATCATGACAACGATGCAATCGGACACGGTCCAATTAAATGAGAACTTTCTACTGTAAGGGCGACCTTACAATCCAAGACTCAAACTCAGATACTTGCAAGGGAGATCCGAAGAGAAAGTTCTAAGGATTCCCCTGCAAGCTAGCTAGATAAATAGTAAAATGAGATATGAAATAAGAGATAAAAGGAGACGCATGAATGATGAGCAATGATCGGGAGTAGGGATGGGGGATGAATGGAAACAAGATGAATGATAGTACCTGCAATCTGACATGTGGAGTAGCAGATGGGCGTGGAGTCATCGGATGTGGAGAGGCAGATAAGATGTCAGAGACAGCGGATACAATTGGAGGATGTCGGAGATGGTGGAATAGAAAGGAAAGGAAAAGTGAAAGGTGAAAGTGGTTGCCCTTACAGTTCCTCCCCTTCATCATTCCTCTGCACTTCTGGAGTTCCACTCCGGTCTCAGTCCTACATCCAACCTCCGATGGACTCCGATGAAGCTCCAATGTTTCACCTACTTAACAATCTCGTAGTTCTGTTTGGCTGCGGACATGGTTCGCAACAGGAACACGATAGGGTTAGTGTTCGAAAGTCCAGTCCAGTCCGGTTTTTTGCCAAAAAAATTAAGAACCTAGAACCAAGACTGGTTGAGTGGTTTGTCCAAAAAACTGAAACCAGGACTGGACTGGTCAAAGACTGGTAAACCAGTCTTTCTTTTCTGAAAAAAGTAAACCAGGACTGGTTCAAACTGGTTTAAACTGGTTATTTTCCAATTTATTAAAACTGTTTCAGAATATCATTTATGACACATTTCAAAACATTTTATAGAAGCTTTGATAAACAAAATCTATGTGAACCTATATGAACCTGTGTGAACCTATGACCAGTTTACATTTTTTGAGTCTCAAATCAAGACTGGTGTTAAGCCACTCTTCTTTTTTTCCAAAATTTGAAGAACCTGAGACTGGTCAATTCTTAAAAATTTGAAACTTGAGACTGCAGTCCCGTCAATAGAAGTTAGCAAACCCAAGGAACTTCTGGACTTCCTTTTTTGATGTGGGTGCTCGCCAGTTTTGGATTGTATCCACCTTCTCAATTTCCATCTCGACATGTCCCTCACCAATGACATATCCCAATATAGGGCATTTGGTTACTTCCCAGAAACACTTCTTTTCCTTCAGAAACAAATCATTGTCCAATAGGATCTGTAGAATTTCTCTGGTGTTTTGCGCGAGTTCTTCCTTGGTTTTACCGATAACCACAATGTCATCCATGTAGATCACGCAAATGTGTCGGCGGATCTGGTCCCGGAATAGACTAGCCATCATCTGAGAGAATGTTCCCAGGGAGTTGCAAAGGCCAAAGAACATGACCAATGGTTCAAACAATCCTCGACTGGTGAGGAAGGCGGCCTTCCATTTGTCACCTTCCTTGATCCAGACATTGTTGTAACCAACCCCACATGATGTCCATCTTATTGAAGTAGACTGCGTCTTTCAACACATCCAAGAGATCGGAGATGCGTGGGAGTGGGAACTTGTCTTTAACTGTAAATTTGTTGACCATGCAGTAATCTTGTACCAATCATTTGGAACCATCCTTCTTGTTGATGAAGAAGTAAGGGGAGGCATAAGGGGATTTGGACAGGCAGATCTTTCCGGTTGCTAGACCCTCGTCGATGGATGCATCCAATTCCTCTTGTTCCTTTTGTGTCATGGGATATGTATTTCCCCCTAGTTCCTTTGGTGCGTCCGGTGTAAGTTCAATACCATGGTCCCATTCTCTTTCCTTTGTAATCTTGTCAAAGTTCTCCTTCTCAAAGAGATGAGCAAACTGATCAACATATGAGGGTCGTTTGGTTGTGGGAGGTGGTGTGGGAATGACAGCTTCCAAGATGGGGTCTCCAGGCTTCCATTTCTGATCCGACTTCTTGGGTGCATCCTTGTCACGCACTTCAACCATGCAAACCCAGTGTTTGTGACCATCAAGGTTAACCCTGAAGTCCAAATGTTTGGTTAACATGCAATCTGGTGTTGCCGAGCAAGATGGATGCTCTCTGCTATCTCGCTGTGGGGGTGATGCTCGTTGTTGTCTAGTTCTTTGTCAAGCACCTGTTGTAGGATGCGACAGATCTCCGATTTGATGTACTGCTGGATGAGCATAAAATCAATACTGTCTCGAGGACTTAGCTCCTCCTGTCGGGCTTCTGACATGGCAAATGGATTGCTGGTGAAGTCTTCAAAGAAGCGCGACATCTTTGACTCATCTGGTAGTTGCTCTCTTCGCTCTGGGTGAACCTAACAAGATTTAGCAACTTGTTATGCGTAACAAACCATTCCAAGGTTTGGGCAGAGTGTGCAGGAAGTGGAAAGGCAAAGAGCAATGTTATTGCTAAATCTAAGAAATAGGACTATTGTACAAGGGTTTACACAGTACTGACCAGGATGCGGTAGCAAGGTGAGTCAGTACTGCGGAAGGCAGTGTGCATGAGTAAGGCAACTGCAGACTGCGTAATACTACTGTGGAACATGAGTCAGCGTGGGAGCAAAGTATCTAAAAGGAGATCTAGAGTCATAGCAGATAAGTAAGAGGAGGCTGGGTCAGGCTGATGAGTAAAAAGAATGACAATATTGTCAGCATAGTGTATAGTGTTGAAACTTTTCCATCACGTGAATTAGATTAGATTAGATTGTATCACGTGACCTTTACACATCTTCGATTACATACTTATTTGGTTGGTACAAACAGTAGTACGGTATATAAGACCAGGAAACTGTCAATATCAACAAGTTGTCTCTTGACTCTTAACCGCCTCCATCGCTCTTACCAGCCTCAACCGCTCTCACCAGCCTCACCCTCTCCAACCTATGTAAGTGGTCAGAACGGTATCGTAGAGTACTTCCACTGTAGCCGGTTGCTTCAGTACACTTGCGGCTAGCGCCCAGGTGGAACTTCAACAGGTTATGGGCCCCGGATAGCAGAGGGACTTGGGAAATGCTGGCAACAGCGAGTACCTGCCCACTCTACCCTGGTTGGCAAAGAACCGATCGAAAGATCTAGGTTCTGAGTCATACTTCTTCACATATGAACCTGGGAACGTCATTACGACAAGTACCTGTCATGAGACGTCCCTAAAGGGATTGACCTAGTACACTCCATGTGGAAACGTTGATCGCACCTTATACGTTTCTGACATATAAAGGGTTTTCCCATGACCGCTATTCCTGAAGGGAATATGTCATAAAGGAATCATTCAATTGTTTTCTCGAAATCATATTCATAACACATCACTGATTGAGAACCCTTTTTAGATTCATTCACAATGTCTACCTCTCGCTCCGCCCTTGACTCCATCGTCGTCTTTGACGGCATCGACTATCAAAGTTGGGCCGAGAAGATGAAGTCCTACCTCCTCCATCAAGGAGTCTGGCACCTCGTATCCGGCAACATTGAGCGCCCCACTATCGAGGACTTCACCGTCACAGTCTCCACTCCTGCCTCTGCCACCTCGACGTCTGCAACCCAGCCTCCGGTCATCACCGTCACCGTCGACCAGCCCGCCTTCCACAAAGAAAGGAAGACCTGGATCAGGGACGACGACATGGCCTTCGGTTCCATCCGCCTCAAGGTCTCCGAAGCCATCAGGAGGCACATCAAAGACGCCAAGACCTCGAAGGAAGCCTGGACGATACTAAAGGACGCATATTCAAAAGTCTCCCCCGCCACCATTTTTGGCGATTTCAAAGCTGCAGCCTCCTTCAAACTGTCTGGTCGGGACCCCATGCCGGAAATCGAGCGCCTTGGATCACTCTTCGCTCGTCTCAGCGACTCGAACTTCGTCGTGCCTGATCTCATGCAGGCTATGATCTTGGCAAGTGCCATTCCTGACGCCTGGTCGTCTCTCTCCACCGCCCTCTTTCAGGTCTACGACGCCGACGACTTCACATGGCAGGCGGTCGCCGACAGCATCGTCTCAGAGTACAGGCGCAAGTACGCAATTGGGTCTACTCGGGCGTCCAACGAGCAGGCCCGGAAAATTTCCGGGACTAAGCGAAAGGGGCAAGACCCCAAATGGGAAAAGCAGACAGCGCCGAGTACCTCGCGTAACAATGCTGACGAGCAGCCTAACTCGACCGACCCAAGTACCGCTTCTGAAAAGAAGAAGGGAAAGGGACGCTGGCGCAACCAGAAGAAGCGCGCCAACAACGCAGAAAACGACTCCGACCAAGCTGAGGAAATGGTCGAGTTTATTGCACCAGCCATTGAGCAACCCCTTCGTCGTCCTGCTCCTTGTCCTCTTCCTCCTCGTCAACGTGCCCCTTGCCATCTCCCTCCTCATCATGCACCTGCCTTCACCACTATAACGGGCCGCGGGAAAACTACAAGTACCGCGCAGCCTGAGTCGGAGAAAATGCAGTCGCTCCTGCAACGCATGAACCCGCCTCCTTCTCAGTACACCGGGCTTCCCTCAGGAAAGCCGTCTGTGTGGAAAAAGAATGAGAGGGTGCGAAGACTCGCCCGAGAGATCGGTGCTCAACCCTCTGGGTCAAACCTCCGTATCTTAGATACCATCATTCCTGACATCGACGAAAGGCCGGCTAAACAGCGTCGCGTAGCCCCGTCGATAGAAGAATCGCTGAAAATGATGGACATCGACCAGGAACGGATGGGGCCGGATGTGTTTGAGGATGAAATAGAACTTGACGGTTCGTCGAAACCCTTTCTTGAACCTTATCAATTGCGGAATGCTAATAATACCTCTCAACAGACGTATAATATATTAGCCAGTACCGGTACAGAGTGCGTAGATCACATTAGCAGTGATCTACATAAAAAATATATTAAACATTTCGCCTCTTGTACACATTGTAAGGAAAAAGAACGCGCGCAATGGATACTAGATTCCGGCGCCTCTTTACACTTCACCTATGAGTTTAAGGACTTTGCATATTATAGACCTCTCACGGTCAAGCGATTCGTCCAAACTGCAGCTAAAGGGAAGAAACTGGAAATACTCGGAGTTGGGGCCGTTCCAGTACGGCACACCCTAAATGGGGAGGTAAAAACCCATCTTCTCAGACCGGTGTTCTACATCCCGGACATGGACACACGCCTATTGTCCCTAGGCGTCTTCCTTAACCATGGTTACAAAGTAGACGGGACTTGTGGAGAAATTAACATCTCCAAAGGGCTGAGCAAAATCCAGTTTTCGCCCCACATCCTTGGTCAAACCATTTACTGGTTAGACACTGAAATACGCTATGACCAGATCCATGCGATCTCGAGCGAAATCACTGTTGAAACATGGCACAAGCGCCTTGGTCACCCAAATGATCAAGCACTCCGAAAGATTCCCACCAGTACCAAAGGGGTACCTGAAACACTAGTACGTGAGAAATCACAGGAAAGTTGCACAGGTTGCCTCAAAGGGAAAATGCCAAATCAGTCATATCCAAATTCGATAACAAGGGCAACAAAAACCTTTGATCTGATCCATTCCAATCTTAAACAAATATCCACGGCATCATACCACAAATATAAATATTTCCTTACGTTTTTGGACGATTTTTCATCCCACGTCTGGGTTGTCTTGCTTAGGAAGAAGTCGGATGCTGTCATGGCACTACGACAATTCCTTGCGATGATCCAGAATCAATTCGCCGCCACTCCTAAGAAATGGCGAGTTGATGGAGGTGGAGAATTCAACGAATACAAGGATGTACTTGCCGATCATGGAATTCTGATCGACGTCACGCTCCCGTATCAGCACCAGCAGAACGGTCGAGCAGAACGGATAAATCGAACCCTGTGGGAGAAATCTCAGGCCTTGCGCTTCGACGCGTGCTTACCACCTATGTGGTGGGAATTCTGTTTGGAACATGCAGCTTTTCTCTACAACAGAACCCCCATGCAGCGTCTCGAATGGAATACCCCTTACTTCAGGGTGACCAATGAGATCCCCGATATGTCAAGCATCAGAGTCTTCGGATGTCAGGCATATGTGTATATCCCAAAAGAAAAATGTAGAAATTCCCTGGAGTCTAGATCTCGATTGATGATTTATCTCGGATCAAAGCCAGGGGTCAAAGGATACCGTTTCATGGATCCTGAGACTAATACAATTTTCATGGGTGGGAAAGCTATCTTTGATGAAAGCAAGTACCCTAGATGCCACATCGACCCTTTGCCAGAGAACCATCCAGAAATGGAAAACCCAGAACCGGCTGATGAGTTTGAGGACCTCATCCCCGGAAACGATGACAATGACAGTCATTACGAAAAACCTCACGACCCTGTTCCCACTGGACAGGATCACCCTGAATCAGACGATGATTTGCCGCATAGCGAACCCGATGACGAGCCACGAGTACCCACTCCAGAACCCGAGCAAGTACCAGATCGACCGATCAGGGAACGACGAGTTCGGAGAATGCCAGACAGCATCTATGGGGAAGACACCCCTGCTTCTGATCTTGAAAAAATGGATCGAAGGCATAGATTAGGCGGTCAAACGGCATGGATGAACGATCTCCTAATGGAGGCAATCTCTATCCAAGTGGGCATCATCAAAATGTCACACAAAGATATATACTCTCTTCCGAACAAAGAAGATTGGTATGCGGCAGAACGAAAAGAGCTAGACATGCTCAAAAGCCGCGGGGTGATCACGGAGTTAGTACCCCTACCTACAGGGAGGAAAGCTCTAAGGAACAAATGGGTTTACAACGAAAAATCCGACGGGCGTTTGAAAGCGCGCCTTGTTGCAAAAGGTTTCTCACAGGTAGAAGGGATTGACTTCGATCAAATCTTCTCACCAGTAGTGAGATACGAGACAGTCCGATTGATTCTGGCATTGACAGCCCTTGAAGGGTGGTTCATGACACTCTTGGACGTCTCAGCAGCCTTCCTCTATGGAACACTCCGTGAGGTAATTTACATGCGACAGCCTGAGGGCTACATAGTAAAAGGGAAAGAAAACCTCGTGTACCGACTATACAAAGCCCTATACGGACTCAAGCAGGCCGCATTAGCCTGGTGGAGGGAACTCGATTCCTCCATGAAAAAGCTCGGCTTTGCCCGGCTTCACTCCGATGCGGGAGTTTTTATTCACACAAGTACCAAAGGGGAAACTGTGATCGCCGTCATTTATGTCGATGACTCTGCTTTTCTCGGCACAAACCGGGAATACACGCTGGAAAAGAAGAAGGCCTTCATGACAACATGGGAATGTAGGGATCTAGGCCACCTAGTCCCTGATGGGGAACCAAAAGAATTTCTCTCTATCCAAATAAGACAACGTGGGAAGCGGATCTTCATTGATCAAGTACCCTACCTTGAGAAAATTCTCGCACGCATGGGGATGAGCGAATCTAATGCCACCCATACCCCACTCCCGACGGGCTACAAACCCATGAAGTCTGAAGATGAACCCAATGCGGAACTCAGATCCAAGTACCAATCCGTCATCGGGTCACTATTGTACTTAATGATCGGGACAAGACCCGACATTTGTTTCGCCGTAATCAAAATGTCCCAATTCTCCGCAAACCCTACCAAACGCCATTTAGAAGTGGCAAGGGATATTTGCAGGTATTTGAAGGCGACAAAAAATTATGCAATCATGTACGATGGTGATTCTGGGAAAGGAATCTACGCATTTACAGACTCCGATTGGGCGTCAGACGAAAACACCAGGAAGTCCACCACTGGTTACTTCGTATCGCTGGCATCTGGAGCAGTAACATGGGTTTCATCGGCGCAAAAAACCATTGCCCTCTCTTCCACGGAAGCAGAATACATGGCGCTATCAGATTGCAGTCGCGCAGTGACATGGCTTAGAAGCATGCTTGCCGAACTTGGGATGCAGATCGGATCAGTCCCGATCTATGGAGATAACAATGGCTCCGTCTTTATCGCATCCAACCCTGTAACTGAAAAGCGGTCCAAGCACATTGACGTGCGATTCCACTTCGTCAGAGAAAAAGTATCCGAAGGCATCATTACGGTTGAATTCATCGAAGGAGTGAATAACCCTGCAGACCTTTTAACTAAGAATCTGGGAAAAATCCTCTTCAACAAGTTTATCCTGTACTTTGGATTACTTAAAAACTAGACGAAGAAAGAGTACCTATATGGGAAAAAGTAAGATGTATTTAGAAGTATGTACTAAATATGGGGGGGTGTTGAAACTTTTCCATCATGTGAATTAGATTAGATTAGATTGTATCACGTGACCTTTACACATCTTCGATTACATACTTATTTGGTTGGTACAAACAGTAGTACGGTATATAAGACCAGGAAACTGTCAATATCAACAAGTTGTCTCTTGACTCTTAACCGCCTCCATCGCTCTTACCAGCCTCAACCGCTCTCACCAGCCTCACCCTCTCCAACCTATGTAAGTGGTCAGAACGGTATCGTAGAGTACTTCCACTGTAGCCGGTTGCTTCAGTACACTTGCGGCTAGCGCCCAGGTGGAACTTCAACATATAGTCCGTAACATAAGATAGGATAAGTAAAAGAACTTGTTGAAAATATAAAGAGAGACTCACACCTCAGTTTGTGATAGTGAACTGAGGTGCTACGAGTATGTAGGTGAACCTTAAATACTAACTACATGAAACTGTAGTTAGGGCCGTAGGTAGTGACAGAGATGAATGTACTACATACTAGATAAAAGATTGTGGCATGTCTTGTAACAAGACATACCATACATAAATATGAATGTAAGTAAAAATAGTTACCATGATTGCGTGTTGAACATGCGCAATGCGTCAGGTATCGAATAACTCTAGTGTTTGAAAGTCTGGTCCGGTCTGGGATCTTGTCACACATTGGTTTTTCAAATTTGGTTCATTCCTTGGGGAGATATAGCACTTTTTCTGAAATCTACACATTTCATTATTTCTATCTTATCTGGACTTCTGAAAATTATACAGTGTGTCAGAAGGTGAATACATATCTAATATATAGTTCTATCACTTCAAACTATTATTAGACTATGAGAAAGGGGCCATGTGCGCCTGTGCGATGCATTTTGCACATTGTTTACCATTATTTGGTCAGAGGACGGAACCTCTATAACTCAAAATCTGTGGCAAAGTTTGACAAAATAAATACATACTTGATGATATATAGTCCCCTCCTACCTAATTGATATAGTAGAAACCCTTACTTGTTCCTGTGTAGCAGATGTGCGATGTTTTTGGGAATTTGTTTACATGTATTTGACACATTTGACGTGCACATGATGCATGTCATCCAACATCAAAATGACACATCCACCCATTGCTGACTCTGCAATGAGGGCACACATGCCAAAAATCATGTGTTTGGATGGTTTAATCATGTGTGAACCTATGTCAACAGCAAATTGACTAAGTAACATGGCTCTCGTGGACAATTTTATTTGTATGGTTTAACTGAGTTTAACCAACAAATTAACCAAACCAATAAAAAATTAACTGGTTAATGATGGTTTGGTCTGGTTTAGATTTTTTTCCTGAAAATTTCTTAACTGGTTAAGGTTTAGGTTAATGGATTTGGGGTCAATTAACCAAACCAAATTTTTGAACACTAGGTGGAGAGGAAGAACAGCACACCAAAATTGGGAAGGGGAACAAGAAGGCCATCAATTGGCAGGCAGAGGCAACGAAGGTTCTTGAGAAGACAGTAAGTGTACCACATTTTCATCGCTTCGTCCAGTCTAATTAATTCTCCATTATAGCTAGCCCAATACTGGAAACCAACCACTGTGACCACCCCAACTCTGTCGCCTTCTGCAAGTTCCACTCCAAAGCAGACCACAGATAGGAAGGCTTCCCACCTCGATGCATACAAACACCTTCATCAGCAATCACACATGCTTCGACACAAATGGCTGCAGAATTGGGATGGCATGAGGAGCTGGAACGGTATCTTGAGAACCCATTCCCTGAACTGACCGAAGACACTGATCTCATTAAGCTTTGGGAAGTACATCTAATATTTTCATTTCATTATTATACTTTAATAAATATATCTTCTCAAGGACATTTTGCCCTTGTATCCAACATTTGCCTGCATCGCACTTGACATCCTCCCGTCCAGGCCTCTTCCGTCCCCTGCGAACAACTTTTCTCAGGAAGCAAGCTTACCGCCACTGATTGATGCACGTGACTCGGCGCTGACAAGTTTGAAAACCTCCAGCTCATGAAATCTGCCTGGTGTAAAGATCTCATCAACCTCACTGTCCAGAATGCAAGGAGGTCAAGGAAGTGGATCTGGACATGCTTCTGTACAAGGAGCTGCTCCAGGAGGATGTCACTATCAGTGCTTGGGTTGAGGCCCAGTGAAAATTGGGTCATGTGGGAGTGGTTTTTCTCAGGGCTATTTTAGGTTTGATCTTCTCTAACTTGGTTTAATTCAGTCCAAATGGAAAATTTGATTTGATTGACAGCGAGTCCAACTTTAAGGGTTTGAGTTAGGATAACCTAGAAATTTTAGGAAACAAGCATGATGTGATCTAGTTTTCTCAAGTTTTTTCAGGGGTGATTCAGTTAAAATCTGTCAAACCATGGGAATTAAGTGGGAACCTGTGGGAATTGATGGTTGAATTTCTGGATTATTCTGACTCAAACCCTCTCAAACCCTTAAAGTTGGACTCTCCATAAGTCAAATCAAATTTCCCATTTGGACTGATTTAAACCAAATTAGGCAAGATCAAACCAAAAATAGCCCTGAGAAAACCCACTCCCACATGACCTGATTTTCACTGGGGTTGAGGAGGAGGGGTCCTTTTTGATCTTGACTCATCCATATTTGAGTAGGTATATTTTCTTTTCATATTTCACGTACTCAGCTACAACAGTCAACTACAACTACCTGACTATGACAACGACTACGAATTCACCTTCAGAATGTTTTTTTCTAATACACATTTTTTTGCCTGTCCACTTGTCTGATTACCCAAGGCCAGTGCCACATCATAAACAATAGTTGTTCCTCACCATCATGGAGATGATTTGGGAAGAATGTCTTGATGCTGTCTCCAGCCTCCACACAGTTGTCACCAAGGTACATGGCTCCTCATATCTTGGAAAGAATATTCAAATATCATATCTAGATTCAAGCCTCTCCGCTGGCTCTTATGCTATTCCACGAATCACAGGTCAACTGTGGCTTCTTCCTGCCCCTCAACCTTATCATCAGCAGCAACAATTGTTCAACATTAACCTGGCAGATGATTAAGTGTGCTTGTGAGGTCCGAAATGTATGTCCTGACACTTCAAGTCATACAAAACTTGATGACTGAATGCCATGCAGCTGCTTAACTTATTTCTCACAGTCACCAATGAAGAATTTGGCCCCATGGCAACCATACACAATGGTGAGTCGCCAGATGTCCATGTTCCTTGGATAAAGCTGGGAGGGAGGAATGGAGGTGCTTAGATGAATTGCATGATATCCTCGGGGTGCATCTCTTCCCATTTCATTTCAATTTAATATTTACATCTTTCATCTCAGATGTTTCAAGGTTAATCTTAGCTACTACGACGGGTACAACTACCCTGATGATTGGCTTTATGCCAGCTGTGTTCTGTATTAGTTGTGTAGTGATGATGCTCAGGCAAACTAACCCTCACCATTGGTTTTCAGCAGTTTTTGGCAGTCTTGAAGGTTGAGACTGGTCCCACAGAGACTGGTCCCAACTGTTCTCGGTCTTGGTCTGTGTGCGAGGGAGAACCGGTGCGACTGGTTTTCCATTGGTTCGGTCTCGTTTTGTGCCACCACAGAATTTTTTAAGAGCTGGTCCGGTCTCGGTCTCTCCCACTTTTGGGTCAAAAACGAGACTGGACCAGACTTTCAAACACTAGAGATATTCAATACCTGACGCATTTTGGTTGCATGTTCGACACACAATTGTGGTAACTATTTTTACTTACATTCATATTTATGCATGGCATGTCTTGTTACAAGACATGCCTCTTGCTCGGCAACACCAGATTGCATGTTAACCAAACATTTGGACTTCAGGGTTAACCTTGATGGTCACAAACACTGGGTTTGCATGGTTGAAGTGCGTGACAAGGATGCACCCAAGAAGTCGGATCAGAAATGGAAGCCTGGAGACCCCATCTTGGAAGCTGTCATTCCCACACCACCTCCCACAACCAAACGACCCTCATATGTTGATCAGTTTGCTCATCTCTTTGAGAAGGAGAACTTTGACAAGATTACAAAGGAAAGAGAATGGGACCATGGTATTGAACTTACACCGGACGCACCAAAGGAACTAGGGGGAAATACATATCCCATGACACAAAAGGAACAAGAGGAATTGGATGCATCCATCGACGAGGGTCTAGCAACCGGAAAGATCTGCCTGTCCAAATCCCCTTATGCCTCCCCTTACTTCTTCATCAACAAGAAGGATGGTTCCAAATGATTGGTACAAGATTACTGCATGGTCAACAAATTTACAGTTAAAGACAAGTTCCCACTCCCACGCATCTCCGATCTCTTGGATGTGTTGAAAGACGCAGTCTACTTCAATAAGATGGACATCATGTGGGGTTGGTTACAACAATGTCTGGATCAAGGAAGGTGACAAATGGAAGGCCGCCTTCCTCACCAGTCGAGGATTGTTTGAACCATTGGTCATGTTCTTTGGCCTTTGCAACTCCCTGGGAACATTCTCTCAGATGATGGCTAGTCTATTCCGGGACCAGATCCGCCGACACATTTGCGTGATCTACATGGATGACATTGTGGTTATCGGTAAAACCAAGGAAGAACTCGCGCAAAACACCAGAGAAATTCTACAGATCCTATTGGACAATGATTTGTTTCTGAAGGAAAAGAAGTGTTTCTGGGAAGTAACCAAATGCCCTATATTGGGATATGTCATTGGTGAGGGACATGTCGAGATGGAAATTGAGAAGGTGGATACGATCCAAAACTGGCGAGCACCCACATCAAAAAAGGAAGTCCAGAAGTTCCTTGGGTTTGCTAACTTCTATTGACGCTTCATTGAAGGGTACTCAAACATCGCGAAACCTCTCACCACGCTCACAGGCGGCACTACGTTTACTTGGGGACCAATGGAGCAGAAGACATTTGAAGGCCTCATACAGGCGATCACATCAGCACCAGTCTTGGCATTACCAAAACCAGATGGGCAGTTCCAGGTCGAAACCGATGCATCGGGCTATGCAATTGGGGCAGTACTTTCTCAGAAACAGGACGACAAATGGCACCCTATTGTGTTTTTGTTGCAAACCATGTCCGCAGCCAAAGAGGCCTATGGGATTGTTAAGTAGGTGAAATGTCGGAGCTTCATCGGAGTCCGTCGGAGGTCAGACGTAGGACTGAGACCAGAGTGGAACTCCGGAAGTGCAGAGGAACGATGAAGGGGAGGGACTGTAAGGGCAACCACTTTCACTTTTCACAGGACAGTCTTGTATGATACCTCTACTAGCACTGCTGGTCAATAATATATTGGGTATATCCCAATGACCTGTGCATGGATTCAGATGATCCAGGGCTTGTTTTAAAGCCGGTCCACCAGACATTGACTGGCGCACCTACAATTTTGATGGACCGGCACATTCCCTGCCACATTCATCTATATTGGGTAGTGTTCGAAGGTTCAGTCTACATAGACCTGAACTGGACTGAACTGAACTGAAAAATAGACCACGTTGGACTGAACCGCGGTCTAAGGTCTATACATTTTAGAAAATTTAGACTGCAGTTCAGTCTAGATTTTTTTTTTGACTTAGACCGCAAAAAGACCAGTCTAAACAGGTCTAGACCGGTCTTTTTGCCCTTTGGGATACACCTCCAACCCCCCCCCCCCCTAATATTCTACAATTTTTGGAGATTTTTCAGTAATCTGCATAATATTCTAGATATTTATAGTCCAATTTCATTGGTCTAAGGCTTGTTTTGAAGCTACAACTGAGTGGAATACATTTCTAGCTTGTGTATAAACTCTTGCTCAGAGTCACAAAGGTTAAGAATTGAGTGAAACATGGTGAAAACATAGCTAAAACTGTTGAGGCGACATGTGAGTCTGATGACTACATCCACAGGCCTGAACATAAAATGTGCAAGGAGAGGTGATACGATGCCATCAAGACAAAGGAGCGATGCTGACTATTGACTCACATGGGATCTCAAGAGAACAAGCTCCAGAATACAAAGGAAAGTAGGCTACTTATATATGTAAATACCATGAGGCATCAATGAGGTGCACAGTAAATAAGACTGTTCTAGAATAACATGTGTCTAACATGAGGTAGGATAAGATAAAGGTTTCAGATAAGATAGGATAAGATCAAGAGATAGGATAAGACGAGATAAGATAAGATAACGAGATAAGATAAAATTGAGATTAGATAATAGGATAAGATAAGAGCGATCATAACAAAAACATATGATTACAGTGTTATTTTTTTGTATCTGTGTTTACAGTGCTATTTTTGTTGTATCTGTACTATTATTACTGTGTTATTTTTGTTATATCTGTGTGCCTCTCATTGCGGAGCGAGCAATGGGTGGATGCATCGATTTGACGTTGGATGATGCGTGACACACGCGCATCAAATGTGTCAAATATATGTAAACAAACTCAAAAAACATCGCATTTCTCCTACACAGGAGGAAGTAAGCTTACAGACTATATTAATTATATAGCAGAGTATCATATGTCAATAAATATGTATTTATTTTATGAATTTTCGCCACGGATTTGAGCATATAGCAATGCAACACTTTACATCAAACAATGGTAAACAACATGCAAATGCATTGCGCAGGTGCGCGTGGTGCCTTCCTCATGATCTAATAATAGTTTAACATGATAGAACTCATCAATATATATGTATTCACCTTCTGAAACACCTTGTATAATTTTTAGATCTCTAGATAAGATAGAAATGATGAAATGTGCATATTTCAGTAAAAGTGTTATATCTCCATAATGAATGCACCAAATTTGAAAAACAGATGTGCTGTGAGGTCCCCTGAATGAGGAGAATCCAAAGCTGAAACAAAATTTTTTGGTCAAATTTTCGACCTATTTTGCTTCTATTCACCTTATTAAGTCCTTGGGCTTGATTTGAATGGTCTGAGTAGATTTACATACAATGTTACAATGGTATATATACAGTATATATAGACTACAGTGGTTGTGGAAGGGAGAAAGTAAGAAAAGATTGTTTTTGTGTTTGAGAAAACCCATGATGATGCCCTGTTGATCATGATTTACAGTGTGCCTTTGTTTTGATGCATCATTTCAGAATTCTACCTCCATAGCTCATATATTTAACTGGTTATATGCTTACTATTAGCTTCTAAGTATCTCTACATAAGTTACAAACTATTTTTAGGACTTACAGTGCCACGGATTGGGCATTGAAGGCACGAGTTTCAACGATGCGTGTTGCTCGGCATTGATGCCAAGCACTCTCGGCAATTGCCAAAAGTCGAACCATACATAAGTCAACTGCCAGCCCAATGTTCCCACACTTTTTTTATCCCCCACCTTCACTCCAGCCAGCCACTTTCCCCCCCCAATGCCCGCCCCTCGTGCCCAACTGCCTCCCACTCACGCCCAACGGCGTCCACTTGCGCCCAACATGCCCAACAGCTCCCTCTAATGCCCAACGGCATCCACTCACGCCCAACGACTGCAACTCACGCCCAACACCCTCGAACGGCTCCAACAACGTCCACTCATGCCCAACGCCCTCAAACAGTTCCCTCTAGCTAGTGTTTAAAAGTCCGGTTCGGTCCGGTTTTTGACCCTCAAAATTTAGAGACCGAGACTGAGACCGATTTTTTGGTTCACATGATCTCAAAAAAACTGAACCGGACCGATGCAAGACTGGTGCATCGGTTCCGTTTACCTCAAAGAAGTGAGACTGGACTGGTCTCAACCGGTTTAAACCAATATATTACAAGTAAAATAAGACTAAGGACATGTGCGCACGTCATACTCCGTCAATTGGTCCTCTGTGGGCTCAGCCTGGCCCCATGTGCTCTGGGGCGTGACTCAATGCCGTTGGGTGTGAAAGGGGGCTGTTGGGCACTGCGCACGAAGGAAGGGTGCTGGGTGTGAGTCGACGGCATTGAGGACGCGAGGCAGCCATTGGGCATTAGAGGGGCCGTGGGGCACTAGTTGGGGCAGTTGGGCAAGAGGGGCAGCCGTTGGGGACACGAGGCGGCCATTGGGCATGAAAGGTGGCCGTTGTGCGTGGGTTGATGGCGTTGAGGGAAAAGGGACGGTGTTGGGGGCAAAGGAACGGCGTGGCATGGGTCAATGGCGGTGGGTGCAAGTCAGGACCGTTGGGCATGAAAGGCGGCCATTGGGCATGGGTCGACAGTGTTGGGGGCGAAGGGATGGTGTTGGGGGCGAAAGGACAGCGTTGGGCATGGGTTGACACGTTGAGGGCGAAGGGATGCCGTTGGGCATGAGTTGGGGCTGTTGGGCACAAAGGGATGCCGTTGGGCGCAAAGGGACGCCATTGGGTGCAAAGGGACACCATTGGGCGCAAAGGGATGCTGTTGGGCATGAAAGGTGGCCGTTGGGTGGAAGAGAGGGCCGTTGGGCATGAGTGGTGGCCGTTATGTGTGAGTAGTGGCCCTTGGGCGGATGTGGTGGCTGGGTGGAGTTGTGGTGGGGGATAAAAAAAGGGTGGGAAGGTTTTGCTGGCAGTTATGGTTCGACTTTCAGCGATTGCCGAGCATGCTCAGCATCAATGCCGAGCCATGCACATTGTTGAAAATCGTGCCCTCAATGCCCAAACCGTGGCACCAAAACCCACAGAAATAATTCTTACCTTATGTAGACATATCTAGAAACTCATAGGAAGTATATATAGAGTTATATACATGAGCTATGGATGGTAGAAAGTTGGTGCTCCAAATTGATGCATCAAAACACAATGTAAATCATGATGAACAGTGTGGCATGGTGTTTTCAAACACAAAAAACAACATTTTCTAGCTTCCTACTTTGCACAACATTTGTACTCTAAATATACTATACATATGCTATTGAAACAGTGTATGTAAACCTATTCAGACCCTTCAAATAAAATTAAAGGACTTGATGAGGTGAATATAAGCAAAATAGGTCGAAAATTTGACCAAAAAATTTTGTTTCAGCTTTGGATTCTCCTCATTCAGGGGACCTCACAGCACATCTGTTTTTCAAATTTGGTGCATTCATTATGGAGATATAACACTTTTACTGAAATATGCACATTTCATCATTTCTATCTTATCTAGAGATCTAAAAATTATACAAGGTGTTTCAGAAGGTGAATACATATATATTGATGAGTTCTATCACTTCCAACTATTATTAGACCATGAGGAAGGCACTGCGCGCGCCTGCGCAATGCATTTTGCGCATTGTTTACTATTATTTGGTGTAGAGCATGGCACCTCTATGACTTAAAATCCGTGGCATCATTCCATAAAATCAACACATATTTATTGACATATGATACTCTGCTACATAATTGATATAGTCTGTAAGCTGACTTCCTCCTGTGTAGGAGAAATGCGATGTTTTTTGAGTTTGTTTATATATATTTGACACATTTGATGCGCGTGTGTCATGCATCATCCAACGTCGAATTGATGCACTTCCTCCTGTGGAGCCATATTAAGGAGAAATGCGATGTTTTTTGAGTTTGTTTACATATATTTGACACATTTGATGCACACATGATGCACGTCATCCAATGTCA